>JBBPBX010037013.1:3954-31167 GCA_038048925.1 Garcialebias charrua | reverse complement strand
GAGATGTGCTCCAGATGTGAGATGTGCTCCAGATGATGTGAGATGTGTTCCAGATGTGAGATGTGTTCCAGATGTGAGATGTGTTCCAGATGTGAGATGTGTTCCAGATGAGATTGAGATGTGCTCCAGATGATGTGAGATATGTTCCAGATGTGAGATATGTTCCAGATGTGAGATGTGTTCCAGATGTGAGATGTGCTCCAGATGATGTGAGATGTGCTCCAGATGTGAGATGTGCTCCAGATGATGTGAGATGTGTTCCCGATGTGAGATGTGTTCCAGATGTGAGATGTGTTCCAGATGTGAGATGTGTTCCAGATGTGAGATGTATTCCAGATGTGAGATGTGCTCCAGATGATGTGAGATGTGTTCCCGATGTGAGATGTGTTCCAGATGTGAGATGTGTTCCAGATGTGAGATGTGTTCCAGATGTGAGATGTGTTCCAGATGATGTGAGATGTGTTCCCGATGTGAGATGTGTTCCAGATGATGTGAGATGTGTTCCCGATGTGAGATGTGTTCCAGATGTGAGATGTGCTCCAGATGATGTGAGATGTGTTCCAGATGATGTGAGATGTGCTCCAGATGATGTGAGATGTGCTCCAGATGTGAGATGTGCTCCAGATGATGTGAGATGTGTTCCAGATGATGTGAGATGTGCTCCAGATGTGAGATGTGTTCCCGATGTGAGATGTGTTCCAGATGTGAGATGTGTTCCAGATGTGAGATGTTAGTGAGATGTGCTCCAGATGTGAGATGTGCTCCAGATGATGTGAGATGTGTTCCAGATGTGAGATGTGTTCCAGATGATGTGAGATGTGCTCCAGATGTGAGATGTGCTCCAGATGATGTGAGATTTGCTCCAGATGTGAGATGTGCTCCAGATGATGTGAGATGTGTTCCAGATGTGAGATGTGTTCCAGATGATGTGAGATGTGTTCCAGATGATGTGAGATGTGCTCCAGATGTGAGATGTGTTCCAGATGTGAGATGTGCTCCAGATGATGTGAGATGTGCTCCAGATGATGTGAGATGTGCTCCAGATGTGAGATGTGTTCCAGATGTGAGATGTGTTCCAGATGATGTGAGATGTGTTCCAGATGTGAGATGTGTTCCAGATGTGAGATCTGCTCCAGATGTGAGATGTGCTCCAGATGTGAGATGTGTTCCAGATGTGAGATGTGCTCCAGATGATGTGAGATGTGTTCCAGATGTGAGATGTGTTCCAGATGTGAGATGTGCTCCAGATGTGAGATGTGTTCCAGATGTGAGATGTGCTCCAGATGTGAGATGTGCTCCAGATGTGAGATGTGTTCCAGATGTGAGATGTGCTCCAGATGATGTGAGATGTGTTCCAGATGTGAGATGTGTTCCAGATGTGAGATGTGCTCCAGATGATGTGAGATGTGTTCCAGATGTGAGATGTGTTCCAGATGTGAGATGTGCTCCAGATGTGAGATGTGTTCCAGATGTGAGATGTGCTCCAGATGATGTGAGATGTGTTCCAGATGTGAGATGTGTTCCAGATGTGAGATGTGCTCCAGATGATGTGCTATGTGTTCCAGATGTGAATGTGAGATGTGTTCCAGATGTGAGATGTGTTCCAGATGTGAGATGTGTTCCAGATGTGAGATGTGCTCCAGATGTGAGATGTGCTCCAGATGATGTGAGATGTGCTCCAGATGTGAGATGTGCTCCAGATGTGTTGGTGCAGGTTCTGGTTCTGGTCCAAACCTTCTTCTTGTCTGGCAGCTCCTTGTACTTCTTGGACAGGATCTTGGTCAGGTCCAGGTTGCTCATCTCTGGGTGGATTTTGGCATATTTGGCTCGTTTCTCCATGAAGAAGCGGAAGTATGGAGTTAAGGGCTTCTTGGGGAAGTCTGGGTGGGTCTGGACAGGTCAAAGGTCAAAGGTCATGCCTGTGTCCAGAACTCTTCAGGTCCAGTTTCTAGTGCAGCAGATCCAGGACCATCAAAGCCTCACAATGTCTCACCTTCAGTTTCTTGCCTTTGTACGGGTTCTTCACAAACTCTGTGGCGTCCACGATGAGTTCCGTCATCGTCCTGTACTTACGAACCTGGACAAACAATCTGAACGTTAAAAACTGGAACCTCCAAAAACGGATCACGTCACTCTGAACTGGATCACGTCACTCTGAACCAGATCACGTCACTCTGAACCGGATCCCGTCACTCTGAACCAGATCCCGTCACTCTGAACCGGATCACGTCACTCTGAACCGGATCACTTCACTCTGAACCGGATCACGTCACTCTGAACCGGATCACGTCACTCTGAACCGGATCACGTCACTCTGAACCGGATCTCACGTCACTCTGAACCGGATCACGTCACTCTGAACCGGATCACGTCACTCTGAACCGGATCACGTCACTCTGAACCGGATCACGTCACTCTGAACCGGATCACGTCACTCTGAACCGGATCACGTCACTCTGAACCGGATCACGTCACTCTGAACCGGATCACGTCACTCTGAACCGGATCACGTCACTCTGAACCGGATCACGTCACTCTGAACCGGATCACGTCACTCTGAACCGGATCACGTCACTCTGAACCGGATCACGTCACTCTGAACCGGATCACGTCACTCTGAACCGGATCACGTCACTCTGAACCGGATCACGTCACTCTGAACCGGATCACGTCACTCTGAACCGGATCACGTCACTCTGAACCGGATCACGTCACTCTGAACGGATCACGTCACTCTGAACCGGATCACGTCACTCTGAACCGGATCACGTCACTCTGAACCGATCACGTCACTCTGAACCGATCACGTCACTCTGAACCGGATCACGTCACTCTGAACCGGATCACGTCACTCTGAACGGATCACGTCACTCTGAACCGGATCACGTCACTCTGAACCGGATCACGTCACTCTGAACCGGATCACGTCACTCTGAACCGGATCACGTCACTCTGAACCGGATCACGTCACTCTGAACCGGATCACGTCACTCTGAACCGGATCACGTCACTCTGAACCGGATCACGTCACTCTGAACCGGATCACGTCACTCTGAACCGGATCACGTCACTCTGAACCGGATCACGTCACTCTGAACCGGATCACGTCACTCTGAACCGGATCACGTCACTCTGAACCGGATCCCGTCACTCTGAACCGGATCACGTCACTCTGAACCGGATCACGTCACTCTGAACCGGATCACGTCACTCTGAACCGGATCCCGTCACTCTGAACCGGATCACGTCACTCTGAACGGATCACGTCACTCTGAACCGGATCCCGTCACTCTGAACCGGATCACGTCACTCTGAACCGGATCACGTCACTCTGAACCGGATCACGTCACTCTGAACCGGATCACGTCACTCTGAACCGGATCACGTCACTCTGAACCGGATCACGTCACTCTGAACCGGATCACGTCACTCTGAACCGGATCACGTCACTCTGAACCGGATCACGTCACTCTGAACCGGATCACGTCACTCTGAACCGGATCACGTCACTCTGAACCGGATCACGTCACTCTGAACCGGATCACGTCACTCTGAACCGGATCACGTCACTCTGAACCGGATCACGTCACTCTGAACCGGATCACGTCACTCTGAACCGGATCACGTCACTCTGAACCGGATCACGTCACTCTGAACCGGATCACGTCACTCTGAACCGGATCACGTCACTCTGAACCGGATCACGTCACTCTGAACCGGATCACGTCACTCTGAACCGGATCACGTCACTCTGAACCGGATCACGTCACTCTGAACCGGATCACGTCACTCTGAACCGGATCACGTCACTCTGAACCGGATCACGTCACTCTGAACCGGATCACGTCACTCTGAACCGGATCACGTCACTCTGAACCGGATCACGTCACTCTGAACCGGATCACGTCACTCTGAACCGGATCACGTCACTCTGAACCGGATCACGTCACTCTGAACCGGATCACGTCACTCTGAACCGGATCACGTCACTCTGAACCGGATCACGTCACTCTGAACCGGATCACGTCACTCTGAACCGGATCACGTCACTCTGAACCGGATCACGTCACTCTGAACCGGATCACGTCACTCTGAACCGGATCACGTCACTCTGAACCGGATCACGTCACTCTGAACCGGATCCCGTCACTCTGAACCGGATCACGTCACTCTGAACGGATCACGTCACTCTGAACCGGATCACGTCACTCTGAACCGGATCACGTCACTCTGAACCGGATCACGTCACTCTGAACCGGATCACGTCACTCTGAACGGATCACGTCACTCTGAACCGGATCACGTCACTCTGAACCGGATCACGTCACTCTGAACCGGATCACGTCACTCTGAACCGGATCACGTCACTCTGAACGGATCACGTCACTCTGAACCGGATCCCGTCACTCTGAACCGGATCCCGTCACTCTGAACCGGATCACGTCACTCTGAACCGGATCACGTCACTCTGAACCGGATCACGTCACTCTGAACCGGATCACGTCACTCTGAACCGGATCACGTCACTCTGAACCGGATCACGTCACTCTGAACCGGATCACGTCACTCTGAACCGGATCACGTCACTCTGAACCGGATCACGTCACTCTGAACCGGATCACGTCACTCTGAACCGGATCACGTCACTCTGAACCGGATCACGTCACTCTGAACCGGATCACGTCACTCTGAACCGGATCACGTCACTCTGAACCGGATCACGTCACTCTGAACCGGATCACGTCACTCTGAACGGATCACGTCACTCTGAACCGGATCACGTCACTCTGAACCGGATCACGTCACTCTGAACCGGATCACGTCACTCTGAACCGGATCACGTCACTCTGAACCGGATCACGTCACTCTGAACCGGATCACGTCACTCTGAACCGGATCACGTCACTCTGAACCGGATCACGTCACTCTGAACCGGATCACGTCACTCTGAACCGGATCACGTCACTCTGAACCGGATCACGTCACTCTGAACCGGATCACGTCACTCTGAACCGGATCACGTCACTCTGAACCGGATCACGTCACTCTGAACCGGATCCGTCACTCTGAACCGGATCACGTCACTCTGAACGGATCACGTCACTCTGAACCGGATCACGTCACTCTGAACCGGATCACGTCACTCTGAACCGGATCACGTCACTCTGAACCGGATCACGTCACTCTGAACCGGATCACGTCACTCTGAACCGGATCACGTCACTCTGAACCGGATCACGTCACTCTGAACCGGATCACGTCACTCTGAACCGGATCACGTCACTCTGAACCGGATCACGTCACTCTGAACCGGATCACGTCACTCTGAACCGGATCACGTCACTCTGAACCGGATCACGTCACTCTGAACCGGATCACGTCACTCTGAACCGGATCACGTCACTCTGAACCGGATCACGTCACTCTGAACCGGATCACGTCACTCTGAACCGGATCACGTCACTCTGAACCGGATCACGTCACTCTGAACCGGATCACGTCACTCTGAACCGGATCACGTCACTCTGAACCGGATCACGTCACTCTGAACCGGATCACGTCACTCTGAACCGGATCACGTCACTCTGAACCGGATCACGTCACTCTGAACCGGATCACGTCACTCTGAACCGGATCACGTCACTCTGAACCGGATCACGTCACTCTGAACCGGATCACGTCACTCTGAACCGGATCACGTCACTCTGAACCGGATCACGTCACTCTGAACCGGATCACGTCACTCTGAACCGGATCACGTCACTCTGAACCGGATCACGTCACTCTGAACCGGATCACGTCACTCTGAACCGGATCACGTCACTCTGAACCGGATCACGTCACTCTGAACCGGATCACGTCACTCTGAACCGGATCACGTCACTCTGAACCGGATCACGTCACTCTGAACGGATCACGTCACTCTGAACGGATCCCGTCACTCTGAACCGGATCACGTCACTCTGAACCGGATCACGTCACTCTGAACCGGATCACGTCACTCTGAACGGATCACGTCACTCTGAACCGGATCACGTCACTCTGAACCGGATCCCGTCACTCTGAACCGGATCCCGTCACTCTGAACCGGATCACGTCACTCTGAACCGGATCACGTCACTCTGAACCGGATCACGTCACTCTGAACCGGATCACGTCACTCTGAACCGGATCACGTCACTCTGAACCGGATCACGTCACTCTGAACCGGATCACGTCACTCTGAACCGGATCACGTCACTCTGAACCGGATCACGTCACTCTGAACCGGATCACGTCACTCTGAACCGGATCACGTCACTCTGAACCGGATCACGTCACTCTGAACCGGATCACGTCACTCTGAACCGGATCACGTCACTCTGAACCGGATCACGTCACTCTGAACCGGATCACGTCACTCTGAACCGGATCACGTCACTCTGAACCGGATCACGTCACTCTGAACCGGATCACGTCACTCTGAACCGGATCACGTCACTCTGAACCGGATCACGTCACTCTGAACCGGATCACGTCACTCTGAACCGGATCACGTCACTCTGAACCGGATCACGTCACTCTGAACCGGATCACGTCACTCTGAACCGGATCACGTCACTCTGAACCGGATCACGTCACTCTGAACCGGATCCCGTCACTCTGAACCGGATCACGTCACTCTGAACGGATCACGTCACTCTGAACCGGATCACGTCACTCTGAACCGGATCACGTCACTCTGAACCGGATCACGTCACTCTGAACCGGATCACGTCACTCTGAACCGGATCACGTCACTCTGAACCGGATCACGTCACTCTGAACCGGATCACGTCACTCTGAACCGGATCCCGTCACTCTGAACCGGATCCCGTCACTCTGAACCGGATCACGTCACTCTGAACCGGATCACGTCACTCTGAACCGGATCACGTCACTCTGAACCGGATCACGTCACTCTGAACCGGATCACGTCACTCTGAACCGGATCACGTCACTCTGAACCGGATCACGTCACTCTGAACGGATCACGTCACTCTGAACCGGATCACGTCACTCTGAACCGGATCCGTCACTCTGAACCGGATCACGTCACTCTGAACCGGATCACGTCACTCTGAACCGGATCACGTCACTCTGAACCGGATCACGTCACTCTGAACCGGATCACGTCACTCTGAACCGGATCACGTCACTCTGAACCGGATCACGTCACTCTGAACCGGATCACGTCACTCTGAACCGGATCACGTCACTCTGAACCGGATCACGTCACTCTGAACCGGATCACGTCACTCTGAACCGGATCACGTCACTCTGAACCGGATCACGTCACTCTGAACCGGATCACGTCACTCTGAACCGGATCACGTCACTCTGAACCGGATCACGTCACTCTGAACCGGATCACGTCACTCTGAACCGGATCACGTCACTCTGAACCGGATCACGTCACTCTGAACCGGATCACGTCACTCTGAACCGGATCACGTCACTCTGAACCGGATCACGTCACTCTGAACCGGATCACGTCACTCTGAACCGGATCACGTCACTCTGAACCGGATCACGTCACTCTGAACCGGATCACGTCACTCTGAACCGGATCACGTCACTCTGAACCGGATCACGTCACTCTGAACCGGATCACGTCACTCTGAACCGGATCACGTCACTCTGAACCGGATCACGTCACTCTGAACCGGATCACGTCACTCTGAACCGGATCACGTCACTCTGAACCGGATCACGTCACTCTGAACCGGATCACGTCACTCTGAACCGGATCCCGTCACTCTGAACCGGATCACGTCACTCTGAACCGGATCACGTCACTCTGAACCGGATCACGTCACTGCTACGTACCTCCGAGGAGACCTTCTGCCATTTCTGGCGGCACATGACTCCAGAGAACTGTCCAAAACCGACTTTGTCCCAGTCGAAGTGAGACTCGGTGGTTTTATACTTCATGGTGTCTCCTTCAGGAAGGAGGGTCCGGATCCGGTCCAACAGGGTCAGACAGTCCTCCTTACTCCACTCATCTAGAGACAGGTGACACACACATGTTCACTTCAGTTCAGTTTATTTCTAAAGCTCCAAGTCACAACACAAGTCGTCTCAGTTCACTGAACAGAAACATTCATATATAAAATAATAATTTAACAGAAACATTCATATATAAAATAATAATTTAACAGAAACATTCATATATAAAATAATAATTTAACAGAAACATTCATATATAAAATAATAATTTAACAGAAACATTCATATATAAAATAATAATTTAACAGAAACATTCATATATAAAATAATAATTTAACAGAAACATTCATATATAAAATAATAATTTAACAGAAACATTCATATATAAAATAATAATTTAACAGAAACATTCATATATAAAATAATAATTTAACAGAAACATTCATATATAAAATAATAATTTAACAGAAACATTCATATATAAAATAATAATTTAACAGAAACATTCATATATAAAATAATAATTTAACAGAAACATTCATATATAAAATAATTAACAGAAACATTCATATATATAATAATTAACAGAAACATTCATATATAAAATAATAATTTAACAGAAACATTCATATATAAAATAATAATTTAACAGAAACATTCATATATAAAATAATTAACAGAAACATTCATATATAAAATAATAATTTAACAGAAACATTCATATATAAAATAATAATTTAACATTGTTTATGTGAGGAGCAGACTGCTTTGAGTTTAACTCCATCACATAACTCTCATCTTGAACAAGCATGAAGGCGACAGTGGAAAGAACAACTCCCTCATGAGGAAGAAACCTTTAGCAGAACCAGGCTCAGGACAAGCGTCATCTGCTTCAACCGGCTGGGTTTGGTAGGAACAGATACACAATGGCAGGTCAAGAATCACATGTTAAGATAGAAATAGTATCAAATGAAAACTATTCAATTTTAACAATTCATTTAAGAAATGAGGTCAGTTTGTCCTCTAGTAGTCTAAGTCTATAGCAGCAGAACAAGACAACACTAACTATAGGATTTATGAAAAAGTAAAGTGTTAATCCCAGTCTTCAAACTGGACAATGTGTCAGCCTCATGGACACAAACTGGAAGTTGGTTCCACAAGAGAGGAGCCTGACAACTGAAAGATCTTCCTCCATTCTGCTGCTGGAAACTCTAGGAACCACAAGTAAACCTGCAGTCTGAGAGTGAAGTGCTCTGTTAGCAAAATATGGAACAATAAGATCTGTAATATAAGATGGAGCTAGGTTGTTGAGAGCTTTGTAGGTTAGAAGTAAGATTTTGAATTCAGTTCTGGATTTGACAGGGAGCCAGTGGAGAGAAGCTAAAACTGGAGAGATGATCTCTCCCAGTAACTCCAGTTAAGACTCTGGCAGCAGCATGTTGGATCAACTGAAGACTTTTTAAAGAAGTATTTGGACACCCAGATAACAAACCATTGCAATAGTCCAGTCTAGACGTGACAAATGCATGAACCAGTTTTTCTGCATCATTTTTACATGTTTCTAATTTTAGTGATATTACGCAGGTGGAAGAAGGAGGTTCTAGTAACATTTTTAATGTGGGGGATAAAAGACATGCCCTGATCAAAAATAAAACAAAGATTTTTAACATGAGAGCTGGAGGCAGATCAATGTGATTTAAAGAGGGAGAAAGACTGAAACACTTATTATTTATGATGTTCAGGTCCAAAAACTAAAACCTCAGTGTTTGTGTTCAAAAGGAGAAACTTTATCCAGGTTTGTGTGTTTAAGACATGTTGTGCTCTGAGTAACTGTTGTTGTTTACAGGACAACAAGACCACTGCGTGGCTTACCATGTGTTTATTGTTGTTTACAAGAGATTTGACACTTGTTGTTGTTGTCTGGGTGTAACAAGGTGGAGTCAGTCCTCTCACTGTTTGGCTCCACCCTGTCAGGTGGTGACACCTGGTGCAGGTGGACTTCATCAGCACGTGTTCTGTGTTTCAGGGCTGTCGGCTGTGTTTTTGGAGAACTGCTGAACTCGTCTCCTCTGTTTCCTGGAGAAAACGACATCGAGCAGCTCTGCTGCGTCCTCAGAGTTCTGGGGACGCCGACGCAGGACAGCTGGCCTGTAAGACACAAACAGACTGCACCACGTCCTGATGCTCAGTGGTCCAGGCAGAAGAAGCTAAGTGTGGTCCTCTGGACATGTCCACACGACCACACTTAGCTTCTTTAGATTTGTCTACCTGGATTATTGAGCAGCACCAGGGAACTTTGAGCTCCGCCTCCTGGATTTGACTTCATGGACCTCAGACGACCTGGTTCATTTTATTTGACTCTTCAAGTGAAACTGTAAATGTGGACACTGGAGACATGTTGTCTCATGTCCTCTCTGTCTGTGGACACTGGAGACATGTTGTCTCATGTTGGACAGCTCTGTGAAGATGTCCTCTCTGTCTGTGGACACTGGAGACATGTTGTCTCATGTTGGACAGCTCTGTGAAGATGTCCTCTCTGTCTGTGGACACTGGAGACATGTTGTCTCATGTTGGACAGCTCTGTGAAGATGTCCTCTCTGTCTGTGGACACTGGAGACATGTTGTCTCATGTTGGACAGCTCTGTGAAGATGTCCTCTCTGTCTGTGGACACTGGAGACATGTTGTCTCATGTTGGACAGCTCTGTGAAGATGTCCTCTCTGTCTGTGGACACTGGAGACATGTTGTCTCATGTTGGACAGCTCTGTGAAGATGTCCTCTCTGTCTGTGGACACTGGAGACATGTTGTCTCATGTTGGACAGCTCTGTGAAGATGTCCTCTCTGTCTGTGGACACTGGAGACATGTTGTCTCATGTTGGACAGCACTGTAAAGATGTCCTCTCTGTCTGTGGACACTGGAGACATGTTGTCTCATGTTGGACAGCTCTGTAAAGATGTCCTCTCTGTCTGTGGACACTGGAGACATGTTGTCTCATGTTGGACAGCTCTGTGAAGATGTCCTCTCTGTCTGTGGACACTGGAGACATGTTGTCTCATGTTGGACAGCTCTGTAAAGATGTCCTCTCTGTCTGTGGACACTGGAGACATGTTGTCTCATGTTGGACAGCTCTGTAAAGATGTCCTCTCTGTCTGTGGACACTGGAGACATGTTGTCTCATGTTGGACAGCTCTGTGAAGATGTCCTCTCTGTCTGTGGACACTGGAGACATGTTGTCTCATGTTGGACAGCTCTGTGAAGATGTCCTCTCTGTCTGTGGACACTGGAGACATGTTGTCTCATGTTGGACAGCACTGTAAAGATGTCCTCTCTGTCTGTGGACACTGGAGACATGTTGTCTCATGTTGGACAGCTCTGTGAAGATGTCCTCTCTGTCTGTGGACACTGGAGACATGTTGTCTCATGTTGGACAGCTCTGTGAAGATGTCCTCTCTGTCTGTGGACACTGGAGACATGTTGTCTCATGTTGGACAGCTCTGTGAAGATGTCCTCTCTGTCTGTGGACACTGGAGACATGTTGTCTCATGTTGGACAGCTCTGTGAAGATGTCCTCTCTGTCTGTGGACACTGGAGACATGTTGTCTCATGTTGGACAGCTCTGTGAAGATGTCCTCTCTGTCTGTGGACACTGGAGACATGTTGTCTCATGTTGGACAGCACTGTAAAGATGTCCTCTCTGTCTGTGGACACTGGAGACATGTTGTCTCATGTTGGACAGCTCTGTGAAGATGTCCTCTCTGTCTGTGGACACTGGAGACATGTTGTCTCATGTTGGACAGCTCTGTGAAGATGTCCTCTCTGTCTGTGGACACTGGAGACATGTTGTCTCATGTTGGACAGCTCTGTGAAGATGTCCTCTCTGTCTGTGGACACTGGAGACATGTTGTCTCATGTTGGACAGCTCTGTAAAGATGTCCTCTCTGTCTGTGGACACTGGAGACATGTTGTCTCATGTTGGACAGCTCTGTGAAGATGTCCTCTCTGTCTGTGGACACTGGAGACATGTTGTCTCATGTTGGACAGCTCTGTGAAGATGTCCTCTCTGTCTGTGGATACTGGAGACATGTTGTCTCATGTTGGACAGCTCTGTGAAGATGTCCTCTCTGTCTGTGGACACTGGAGACATGTTGTCTCATGTTGGACAGCTCTGTGAAGATGTCCTCTCTGTCTGTGGACACTGGAGACATGTTGTCTCATGTTGGACAGCTCTGTGAAGATGTCCTCTCTGTCTGTGGACACTGGAGACATGTTGTCTCATGTTGGACAGCTCTGTGAAGATGTCCTCTCTGTCTGTGGACACTGGAGACATGTTGTCTCATGTTGGACAGCTCTGTGAAGATGTCCTCTCTGTCTGTGGATACTGGAGACATGTTGTCTCATGTTGGACAGCTCTGTGAAGATGTCCTCTCTGTCTGTGGATACTGGAGACATGTTGTCTCATGTTGGACAGCTCTGTGAAGATGTCCTCTCTGTCTGTGGACACTGGAGACATGTTGTCTCATGTTGGACAGCTCTGTGAAGATGTCCTCTCTGTCTGTGGACACTGGAGACATGTTGTCTCATGTTGGACAGCTCTGTGAAGATGTCCTCTCTGTCTGTGGACACTGGAGACATGTTGTCTCATGTTGGACAGCTCTGTGAAGATGTCCTCTCTGTCTGTGGACACTGGAGACATGTTGTCTCATGTTGGACAGCTCTGTGAAGATGTCCTCTCTGTCTGTGGACACTGGAGACATGTTGTCTCATGTTGGACAGCACTGTAAAGATGTCCTCTCTGTCTGTGGACACTGGAGACATGTTGTCTCATGTTGGACAGCTCTGTGAAGATGTCCTCTCTGTCTGTGGACACTGGAGACATGTTGTCTCATGTTGGACAGCTCTGTGAAGATGTCCTCTCTGTCTGTGGACACTGGAGACATGTTGTCTCATGTTGGACAGCTCTGTGAAGATGTCCTCTCTGTCTGTGGACACTGGAGACATGTTGTCTCATGTTGGACAGCTCTGTGAAGATGTCCTCTCTGTCTGTGGACACTGGAGACATGTTGTCTCATGTTGGACAGCTCTGTGAAGATGTCCTCTCTGTCTGTGGACACTGGAGACATGTTGTCTCATGTTGGACAGCTCTGTGAAGATGTCCTCTCTGTCTGTGGACACTGGAGACATGTTGTCTCATGTTGGACAGCTCTGTGAAGATGTCCTCTCTGTCTGTGGACACTGGAGACATGTTGTCTCATGTTGGACAGCTCTGTGAAGATGTCCTCTCTGTCTGTGGACACTGGAGACATGTTGTCTCATGTTGGACAGCTCTGTGAAGATGTCCTCTCTGTCTGTGGACACTGGAGACATGTTGTCTCATGTTGGACAGCTCTGTGAAGATGTCCTCTCTGTCTGTGGACACTGGAGACATGTTGTCTCATGTTGGACAGCTCTGTGAAGATGTCCTCTCTGTCTGTGGACACTGGAGACATGTTGTCTCATGTTGGACAGCTCTGTGAAGATGTCCTCTCTGTCTGTGGACACTGGAGACATGTTGTCTCATGTTGGACAGCTCTGTGAAGATGTCCTCTCTGTCTGTGGACACTGGAGACATGTTGTCTCATGTTGGACAGCTCTGTGAAGATGTCCTCTCTGTCTGTGGACACTGGAGACATGTTGTCTCATGTTGGACAGCTCTGTGAAGATGTCCTCTGTGTCTGTGGACACTGGAGACATGTTGTCTCATGTTGGACAGCTCTGTAAAGATGTCCTCTGTGTCTGTGGACACTGGAGACATGTTGTCTCATGTTGGACAGCTCTGTAAAGATGTCCTCTCTGTCTGTGGACACTGGAGACATGTTGTCTCATGTTGGACAGCTCTGTAAAGATGTCCTCTCTGTCTGTGGACACTGGAGACATGTTGTCTCATGTTGGACAGCTGTGTGAAGATGTCCTCTCTGTCTGTGGACACTGGAGACATGTTGTCTCATGTTGGACAGCTCTGTGAAGATGTCCTCTCTGTCTGTGGACACTGGAGACATGTTGTCTCATGTTGGACAGCACTGTAAAGATGTCCTCTCTGTCTGTGGACACTGGAGACATGTTGTCTCATGTTGGACAGCTGTGTGAAGATGTCCTCTCTGTCTGTGGACACTGGAGACATGTTGTCTCATGTTGGACAGCTCTGTGAAGATGTCCTCTCTGTCTGTGGACACTGGAGACATGTTGTCTCATGTTGGACAGCTCTGTGAAGATGTCCTCTCTGTCTGTGGACACTGGAGACATGTTGTCTCATGTTGGACAGCTCTGTGAAGATGTCCTCTCTGTCTGTGGACACTGGAGACATGTTGTCTCATGTTGGACAGCTCTGTAAAGATGTCCTCTGTGTCTGTGGACACTGGAGACATGTTGTCTCATGTTGGACAGCTCTGTAAAGATGTCCTCTCTGTCTGTGGACACTGGAGACATGTTGTCTCATGTTGGACAGCTGTGTGAAGATGTCCTCTCTGTCTGTGGACACTGGAGACATGTTGTCTCATGTTGGACAGCTGTGTGAAGATGTCCTCTCTGTCTGTGGACACTGGAGACATGTTGTCTCATGTTGGACAGCTCTGTGAAGATGTCCTCTCTGTCTGTGGACACTGGAGACATGTTGTCTCATGTTGGACAGCTCTGTAAAGATGTCCTCTCTGTCTGTGGACACTGGAGACATGTTGTCTCATGTTGGACAGCTCTGTAAAGATGTCCTCTCTGTCTGTGGACACTGGAGACATGTTGTCTCATGTTGGACAGCTGTGTGAAGATGTCCTCTCTGTCTGTGGACACTGGAGACATGTTGTCTCATGTTGGACAGCTCTGTAAAGATGTCCTCTCTGTCTGTGGACACTGGAGACATGTTGTCTCATGTTGGACAGCTCTGTGAAGATGTCCTCTCTGTCTGTGGACACTGGAGACATGTTGTCTCATGTTGGACAGCTGTGTGAAGATGTCCTCTCTGTCTGTGGACACTGGAGACATGTTGTCTCATGTTGGACAGCTCTGTGAAGATGTCCTCTCTGTCTGTGGACACTGGAGACATGTTGTCTCATGTTGGACAGCTCTGTAAAGATGTCCTCTCTGTCTGTGGACACTGGAGACATGTTGTCTCATGTTGGACAGCTCTGTAAAGATGTCCTCTCTGTCTGTGGACACTGGAGACATGTTGTCTCATGTTGGACAGCTGTGTGAAGATGTCCTCTCTGTCTGTGGACACTGGAGACATGTTGTCTCATGTTGGACAGCTCTGTGAAGATGTCCTCTCTGTCTGTGGACACTGGAGACATGTTGTCTCATGTTGGACAGCTCTGTGAAGATGTCCTCTCTGTCTGTGGACACTGGAGACATGTTGTCTCATGTTGGACAGCTCTGTGAAGATGTCCTCTCTGTCTGTGGACACTGGAGACATGTTGTCTCATGTTGGACAGCTCTGTGAAGATGTCCTCTCTGTCTGTGGACACTGGAGACATGTTGTCTCATGTTGGACAGCTCTGTGAAGATGTCCTCTCTGTCTGTGGACACTGGAGACATGTTGTCTCATGTTGGACAGCTCTGTGAAGATGTCCTCTCTGTCTGTGGACACTGGAGACATGTTGTCTCATGTTGGACAGCTCTGTGAAGATGTCCTCTCTGTCTGTGGACACTGGAGACATGTTGTCTCATGTTGGACAGCTCTGTGAAGATGTCCTCTCTGTCTGTGGACACTGGAGACATGTTGTCTCATGTTGGACAGCTCTGTGAAGATGTCCTCTCTGTCTGTGGACACTGGAGACATGTTGTCTCATGTTGGACAGCTCTGTGAAGATGTCCTCTCTGTCTGTGGACACTGGAGACATGTTGTCTCATGTTGGACAGCTGTGTGAAGATGTCCTCTCTGTCTGTGGACACTGGAGACATGTTGTCTCATGTTGGACAGCTCTGTGAAGATGTCCTCTCTGTCTGTGGACACTGGAGACATGTTGTCTCATGTTGGACAGCTCTGTGAAGATGTCCTCTCTGTCTGTGGACACTGGAGACATGTTGTCTCATGTTGGACAGCTCTGTGAAGATGTCCTCTCTGTCTGTGGACACTGGAGACATGTTGTCTCATGTTGGACAGCTCTGTGAAGATGTCCTCTCTGTCTGTGGACACTGGAGACATGTTGTCTCATGTTGGACAGCTCTGTGAAGATGTCCTCTCTGTCTGTGGACACTGGAGACATGTTGTCTCATGTTGGACAGCTCTGTGAAGATGTCCTCTCTGTCTGTGGACACTGGAGACATGTTGTCTCATGTTGGACAGCTCTGTGAAGATGTCCTCTCTGTCTGTGGACACTGGAGACATGTTGTCTCATGTTGGACAGCTGTGTGAAGATGTCCTCTCTGTCTGTGGACACTGGAGACATGTTGTCTCATGTTGGACAGCTCTGTGAAGATGTCCTCTCTGTCTGTGGACACTGGAGACATGTTGTCTCATGTTGGACAGCTCTTTGAAGATGTCCTCTGTGTCTGCAGGAGATGGTGGAGCTGCCAGACTACAATAAAATCACCTTCAGGGAGAATGCAGCCGTCCCCCTGGAGGAGCTCGTCCCCGACACGTCCCCTCAGGCCGTCCATCTGCTCTACCAGTTCCTGGTGTACCGGTCCAAACAGCGCTGCTCGGCCCGGCAGGTAGGAGACAGGAAGTGGAACCGGTTCTGAAGGTTTGACTGACGAGCCCGGCTGGACTCAGTACCTTCAGGTTTAATGATTCTGGACTGGACCGAGCCCAACCCGGACCAAAAGGATTGATGGTAGTTAGAGGGCCGAACCCAAATAAAATACTTTTTAATAATTAAGCTTTTACTGCTTTTTAAGCAGTTTGACATGATAGTTTTATAAACGTAATGAAAAGAAGATTAATTTTTATTAACTAGTCAAATGGACATTAAAGCTGCTATATGTAACTTTTCTAACAGTATATTTTTAACATATTTCTTCACTCTGTCACTAGATTGATGTTAGAGAGGTAATCTCTGAAAAAAACAAAAAAAAAATATTGTCCCCTTGCTTCTCCAGGTGGTAAATAAGCATTTCTAAAAAGAAAAAGTGACCCGCCATTTTCCAGCCAATAAAAACAAAGTTTGTAACCAGCCAATAAAAACCGAGCTTGAATTTGAATCAGCCAATAAAAACAGAGCTTGAATTCAAATTTCAACAGACCACAAGGGGGCAGAGCCATATATGGCTCTGAGGGGGAGGGATCAGAATGCTTTGCTTGTTGAAATTTTTTCTAAGTGCTGATGTTCTACAGAAACTGCAGACTGAACCTTTAACATATAAAATGCAAAAAAATCAACTCTAAAGATCGGCTATTATACAGATGAACAAAAATATTTTTCAGAGTGAAATTATTTAGAAAACTATAGAACAAGTCTATTTTAATTTAGACATAAAAGAAAGTTGTGCAAAATTAAGCTGAGTCATGCTGTGGATGATGACGGAGCGATTTAACATTCATCCACTACACCACAGAATAAAAGTGGTGTGAATGAAAATAAACTGAAAAGGCCTAAAACAATGTTTTAGGCCTTAGAATACTTTCTTCTTCTTCTTCTTTCTGCTGTTCCCTCTTCAAGGGTCTCCACAGCGAGTCATCCTCCTCAACCTCACTCTGTCCTCTGTGTCCTCTGTCCTCACTCCAACTACCTCCATGTCCTCTCTAATGCTGGATCCCCACCGCACGCATCTCGCGCAGCCGAAGCAGCCACTTTACATTGAAAGTCTATGGGGACGCGCATCTTGGAGCAGCGGGTCGTGTCGCGGCGCATCTACAGCATACAAGCAGCGCGAAAGTGAGCAGCAGCTGTTTCCTACTCCCGCGTCGCATCCGAGCAGCGACTGTGGAAGCACGGAATGCCGTGCTTCCACAGCTCGCTTCAGCTCGCTGCTCAGCAGCAAACAATCAGGACCAATCAGGAGAGACTCTGCCATGTGATCACGCAACATGTAAACAGGTAAACATGGAGGAGAAACTTACAGCAGGTCGTCAAACTGGGCGCGGGTGACACGGAAGTACCGCTGAAAGCGCTCCTCGTCTGCGCGCAGCTCCTGGATCAGATGGTGAAATTCACCGAATTCATGACGCCTCTCTAATGTGGGGTGAATCCAGAATCGTCGTTGTGCACGGCGTCTGCGTGTTGCTGCTTTGTAGATTAAGTACAACAAGGCAATTCTTCGTATTGCGTCTGCCATTTTTCTGAGACCGGAAATAAACAAACACCGGAGCGGAAGAGGACCAACACGCTCCTCCTCCCACTGCAGACGCGTTAGATGAGGACAGTCATCTGTTGACAAGCAGCCAGTACAGTGCGTTTGGAGATTTTTGGAAGCGCAATATGCTTTAGGTGAGGATGAGGCATTACATGCTGCTGCTGCTGCTGCTGCTGCTGCTGCTGCTGCTGCTGCTTCTGCTGCTGCTGCTCATGCTGCTGCTGCTGCTGCTCATGCTTCTGCTCATGCTGCTGCTGCTGCTGCTGCTCATGCTGCTGTTCATGCTGCTGTTCATGCTGCTGTTCATGCTGCTGTTCATGCTGCTGTTGCTGCTGCTCATGCTTCTGCTCATGCTGCTGCTGCTGCTGCTGCTGCTCATGCTGCTGCTCATGCTGCTGTTCATGCTGCTGTTCATGCTGCTGTTCATGCTGCTGTTCATGCTGCTGTTCATGCTGCTGTTCATGCTGCTGCTGCTGCTGCTCATGCTTCTGCTCATGCTGCTGCTGCTGCTGCTGCTCATGCTGCTGTCATGCTGCTGTCATGCTGCTGTTCATGCTGCTGCTGCTGCTGCTCATGCTTCTGCTCATGCTGCTGCTGCTGCTGCTGCTCATGCTGCTGCTCATGCTACTGCTGCTGCTGCTGCTGCTCATGCTGCTGCTCATGCTACTGCTCATGCTGCTGCTGCTCATGCTGCTGCTCATGCTGCTGCTCATGCTGCTGCTCATGCTGCTCATGCTGCTCATCGGTACGTCAAAAACAAAACTAAAAACAGTGGGGCGGTTGACGACCCCGCACCACCGCCTGTGGTGCTGCGCATTAGGTTTAGTTTTAGTGATTAATATGTTAATAGGTTTTTATAGGTTTAGAGATTAATATTTTTTGCCTTTTGTTTGTGAAACAAGGTCTCATGCCTGGTCCCCACTGCACAACTCGAAACGCGCCTGCCGCCCCCTTTTGGCCGCTGGTCACGGTCCCACTGGCCACTGAAGACCGTCTGATGACGTACACTAGGGGGTAGCAGAGGGAGGGGTCTCTAGCTTGTTTTCCGGGTTCAGTTGTTGTGTTAACTGCACCTCCGACGGTCTTTGATGAGATAAAACGTTTTTTTTATGTTTGGGGTGATCTACACTGGAGAGAACAGCAGCCTGTCAGCAGCAACTGTAAAAATGCCACGTTTATTACCGGAGTTTGGTTCCAATTCATGGAGGGTCGATCCGGTAAGTTTAAAAAGTCCAAAAAAAGTCCCGTTGTGGTTGTGTAATCAGATAGCGAGGCTCTCCCGACTGTTTGCCGGATGCGTCGAGCCGCCAGAGATCAACATTTGGGACGTCGGCGGCTCGACGGCTAGGTTGATTTGGACGCGCGCGTGCCCGCGAAGGGAACTTGGGCTGCCTGGTCGCCGTGACTCCACGCGTCTCCTCATAGACTTTGAATGTAAACCGGCCGCTTCAGCCGCCCGAAATCGGGGCAGTGGGTACCAGGCAAGAGGAAGCTGGTTCTTGTTCGGTCATTGGACCCGGTGTTACACCACATTCTGTGACCTACAACAGTTCATGCAACACCGCCCCCTACAGTCCCAATATTCGGTGGTCACAGAATATGGTGTAACACCGGTTCGCAATGTGCTCAAAACAGGAAGTTGATTAATTTTCTGTTCTGTAACTGCGACGTGATGATGTCACTACGAATACTCGACGTGAAATTAAAAAACTCAATAGAGGTCCAAGTAATCGATGTGCTGATTCCTTGAGTACCTGTACATGTAGGATAATGTAAATACTGTAGTCTGTACATGTAGGATAATGTAAATACTGTAGTCTGTACATGTAGGATAATGTAAATACTGTAGTCTGTACATGTAGGATAATGTAAATACTGTAGTCTGTACATGTAGGATAATGTAAATACTGTAGTCTGTACATGTAGGATAATGTAAATACTGTAGTCTGTACATGTAGGATAATGTAAATACTGTAGTCTGTACATGTAGGATAATGTAAATACTGTAGTCTGTACATGTAGGATAATGTAAATACTGTAGTCTGTACATCAAAGTCAAAGTCAACTTTATTGTCAGAACTGCAATATGTACAGGACATACACAGGATTGAAATTGCGTTTCTCTCAGTCCCTCGGTGCAACAGTAACCATCTAAACACTAAACACTAAAACATTTAATAAACATAAGCATAAAATAGTAAAAAAGTGTAACACTGTCCTGAGTTTTTTCATAATAGTATAAAAGTATGAAAATTTGAAAATTTACACCAACACTGAAACACCAAACACCCCTAAGACACCAAACACCCAATGAACATAAGCATAAAATGAAATAATAAAAGTGTAATACTGTCCTGAGTTTTTGCATAGTAGTATAAAAAGTATAAAACGTATATCTATAAAATAAACTGAAGTTTCTAGCGTTGACATTTGCAAAGAGTGGCACAGCAGCATATAAGTTAATGTACACAGTATATGTATGAGGTAGTTGATGTTGGTATAGAGGCAAAGTGGCATATGAAGTAAGGCACATAAGGCACATTTGGCATCCTTAGATAAGGCTAGTCAGAGAATGCTGTATATGTATCTGCAGTAGTGTAGATAAAAGTAGTGTAAATGTAAACAGTAGTAATAAATGTAAAGCAGTAGTAATAAATGTAAACAGTATTAATAAATGTAAACAGTGAATGTAAACAGTAGTATGACTATAGGCAGTAATGTAATACAAACATTAGTGCAAATATGAGAAGTAGTGCAAACTGAATGAGCACATGACCGAGAGTTTAGTGAATAACCCGTTTGATGACACAGAGTCCAGTGTTAAAAACTTTGTGTTGTGTGGTAATGTGTGAGAAAGTTTTTTGTGTTAAGGCAGTTCAAATGGGAGGGGAGGCAGAGCAGGCAGAGTGTTTAGCATTCTGACTGCCTGATGAACAGAGCTGTCTCTCAGTCTGCTGGTTCGAGCCTGGAGACTCCTCAGTCTCCTCCCTGATGGCAGCAGTCTAAAGCGGCTGTGTAGTGGGTGTGTGGGATCACCTGCCATGCAGAGGGCTTTCCGAGTGAGGCGTTTGCTGTGTAAGTCCTGCAGTGAGGGCAAGGAGGTGCCGACGATCTTCTCAGCTGCTCTCACGATGCGCTGGAGGCTCTTGCGGCATGATGCAGTACATGCACCAAACCACACCGTGATGCAGCTGGTCAGGACACTTTCTATGGCACCCCTGTAGAAGGTGCACATGATGGAGGTTGAAGCTCCAGCCCTTTTCAGCTTGCGGAGAAAGTAGAGGCGCTGGTGATAATGTAGGATAATGTAAATACTGTAGTCTGTACATGTAGGATAATTTAAATACTGTAGTCTGTACATGTAGGATAATGTAAATACTGTAGTCTGTACATGTAGGATAATGTAAATACTGTAGTCTGTACATGTAGGATAATGTAAATACTGTAGTCTGTACATGTAGGATAATGTAAATACTGTAGTCTGTACATGTAGGATAATGTAAATACTGTAGTCTGTACATGTAGGATAATGTAAATACTGTAGTCTGTACATGTAGGATAATGTAAATACTGTAGTCTGTACATGTAGGATAATGTAAATACTGTAGTCTGTACATGTAGGATAATGTAAATACTGTAGTCTGTACATGTAGGATAATGTAAATACTGTAGTCTGTACATGTAGGATAATGTAAATACTGTAGTCTGTACATGTAGGATAATGTAAATACTGTAGTCTGTACATGTAGGATAATGTAAATACTGTAGTCTGTACATGTAGGATAATGTAAATACTGTAGTCTGTACATGTAGGATAATGTAAATACTGTAGTCTGTACATGTAGGATAATGTAAATACTGTAGTCTGTACATGTAGGATAATGTAAATACTGTAGTCTGTACATGTAGGATAATGTAAATACTGTAGTCTGTACATGTAGGATAATGTAAATACTGTAGTCTGTACATGTAGGATAATGTAAATACTGTAGTCTGTACATGTAGGATAATGTAAATACTGTAGTCTGTACATGTAGGATAATGTAAATACTGTAGTCTGTACATGTAGGATAATGTAAATACTGTAGTCTGTACATGTAGGATAATGTAAATACTGTAGTCTGTACATGTAGGATAATGTAAATACTGTAGTCTGTACATGTAGGATAATGTAAATACTGTAGTCTGTACATGTAGGATAATGTAAATACTGTAGTCTGTACATGTAGGATAATGTAAATACTGTAGTCTGTACATGTAGGATAATGTAAATACTGTAGTCTGTACATGTAGGATAATGTAAATACTGTAGTCTGTACATGTAGGATAATGTAAATACTGTAGTCTGTACATGTAGGATAATGTAAATACTGTAGTCTGTACATGTAGGATAATGTAAATACTGTAGTCTGTACATGTAGGATAATGTAAATACTGTAGTCTGTACATGTAGGATAATGTAAATACTGTAGTCTGTACATGTAGGATAATGTAAATACTGTAGTCTGTACATGTAGGATAATGTAAATACTGTAGTCTGTACATGTAGGATAATGTAAATACTGTAGTCTGTACATGTAGGATAATGTAAATACTGTAGTCTGTACATGTAGGATAATGTAAATACTGTAGTCTGTACATGTAGGATAATGTAAATACTGTAGTCTGTACATGTAGGATAATGTAAATACTGTAGTCTGTACATGTAGGATAATGTAAATACTGTAGTCTGTACATGTAGGATAATGTAAATACTGTAGTCTGTACATGTAGGATAATGTAAATACTGTAGTCTGTACATGTAGGATAATGTAAATACTGTAGTCTGTACATGTAGGATAATGTAAATACTGTAGTCTGTACATGTAGGATAATGTAAATACTGTAGTCTGTACATGTAGGATAATGTAAATACTGTAGTCTGTTAAAGCCCTAGCTCTGGGACAAAAAGACAAAATGTTTAAAACCTGTAAATCTTCTCGTCTCTTACAGGCTCTTCTTCATCCGTTCTTCTTCTGCTCTCCTCTTCCTGCTCATCACTCGGAGCTGCCTGTCCCTTACAGGGGGGGCCGACCGCCCCGCCAGCGCCTTCAGGCTCCGCCCACTGACTTCTCCGTGGACCTGCCCCTGCAGAACAGCGTGGTAGACCCCTTGCTGCTACGGCCCCACGCCGGCTGCCTCTGAACAGGTTTTACCTTCAGGAGAAGTTCTGACAGGACGGAACCAGAACAGCTTTTACTGGACCCAAGTGTGTCAGAACATGTGAGCAGCACCACGGCCTGTTTGGACCGGGTCTGACAGATTTCACACAGAACTCCTTTAGATTTGGTTCTGGAAGGTTTTAGTTGGTTTGTCTGGTTCTTCTGGTTCTCAGGTCCAGTTGAGCCCAGTTCCTGTTGGCTGCTGCTGTAAAACATTTTCCTGTCAGAACCTTTTAATGAATCTGATCAGAACCAACGTGTCGGCTCGTTTGTCTCTAACTGGGTTCTGAGTCAAAGGTCAGAGGGAGAAAAGCAGGACCTTGGTGGACATCCAGGAACCCACTGGTTGGTGACCGGGTCATGGTTCTGGTCCTGTACAGCTGCAGTCAGTAGTTTCCAGGAACATCAGATTATTTTTAATCTTAATGATTTAAATATTTTAATCATCTTAAAGATGGACTTCATCATGGATGATCTCTGATCCAACAGACTGAGTGGAAGAACTCATCATGAAGCTCCTGGACCTGCATCGACGCCGGAGGTCCCTGAGGAGGGTCCAAGTCCAGAAGATAAACTCACAGAGCCGTTCCAGGATGAGTCAAAGTCAAAGTCAACTTTATTGTCAGAACTGCAATATGTACAGGACATACACAGGATTGAAATTGCGTTTCTCTCTGTCCCTCGGTGCAACAGTAACCATTTAAACACTAAAACACTAAAACATTTAATAAACATAAGCATAAAATGAAATAATAAAAGTGTAATACTGTCCTGAGTTTTTTGCATAGTAGTATAAAAGTGTAAAAAGTATATCTATAAAATAAAATGAAAGTTCTGGCATTGACATTTGTAAAAGAGTGACAAAGCAGCATATGAAGTTAATGTACACAGTATATGTATGAGGTAGTTGATGTTGGTATAGAGGTAAAGTGGCATATGCAATAAGGCTAGTAAAAAAATATAAATATCAGCAGTAGTGTAGATATAAACAGTAGTAATAAATGTAAAACAGTAGTAATAAATGTAAAACAGTAGTAATAAATGTAAACCGTATTAATAAATGTAAACAGTGAATGTAAACAGTAATAATAAATAATAATAATGAATTCAATTTATAACGCACTTTTCATTAATGAAAATCTCAAAGTGCTACAAGGTGCAACATAATTAAATGTCAATAAAACAAATAATAAAACAATTAAAATCAATAACAGTATCGGCTAAGATCAAAAGTAGAATCATGAGGAGGTAGAGTATGCTCGGTTGACTATAGGCAGTGATGTAATACAAACATTAGTGCAAATATAGAAGTAGTGCAAACTGAATGAGCACATGACCGAGAGTTTAGTGAATAACCCGTTTGATGACACAGAGTCCAGTGTTAAAATCTTTGTGTTGAGTGGTAATGTGTGAGAAAGTTTTTTGTGTTAAGGCAGTTCAAATGGGAGGGGAGGCAGAGCAGGCAGAGTGTTTAGCATCCTGACTGCCTGATGAACAGAGCTGTCTCTCAGTCTGCTGGTTCGAGCCTGGAGACTCCTCAGTCTCCTCCCTGATGGCAGCAGTCTGAAGCAGCTGTGTAGTGGGTGTGTGGGATCACCTGCCATGCAGTGGGCTTTCCGAGTGAGGCGGTTGCTGTGTAAGTCCTGCAGTGAGGGCAAGGAGGTGCCGACGATCTTCTCAGCTGCTCTCACGATGCGCTGGAGGCTCTTGCGGCATGATGCAGTACATGCACCAAACCACACAGTGATGCAGCTGGTCAGGACACTTTCTATGGCACCTCTGTAGAAGGTGCACATGATGGGGGTTGAAGCTCCAGCCCTTTTCAGCTTGCGGAGAAAGTAGAGACGCTGGTGAGCCTTCTTGGCCAGTGCTGCAGTGTTCCTGCTCCAGGACAGGTCCTTCTGAGACGTGCACTCCCAGGAACTTGGTGCTGTCCACTCTCTCCACTGCGGTGCTGTTGATGGTCAGAGGGGCATGTTGTGCATCCCTCTTCCTGAAGTCCACGACAATCTCCTTTGTCTTCTCCACGTTGAGAGTGAGATTGTTGTGTCCGCACCACAAGGCCAAGCGGCTCACCTCGTTCCTGTAGTCCGTCTCATCGTTGTTGCTGATGAGACCTACCACTGTTGTGTCGTCCGCAAACTTGATGAAGTGGTTGGAGCTGTACGATGGTGTGCAGTCGTGTGTTAGCAGGGTGAATAGAAGGGGGCTCAGCACACATCCTTGTGGGGCCCCTGTGTTCAATGTGATGGTGCTAGATGTGTTACTCCCGACCCGTACTGTCTGTGGTCTCCCGGTCAGGAAGTCTAGCAGCCAGTTACACATTGAGGTGTTCAGCCCCAGACTGTCCAGTTTGGAGAGACGATGGAAACCAGTCTCTGGTGGAACAGAACAAATCACAAACACTAAAGATCAAACATCTGGACGAGCAGGTCAGCGCCGTGACCTTTGACCTGCTGGCAGCACTGACATTTGACCTCAGGTCAGCACCTTGACCTTTGACCTGATGTGACCTTTGACCTGATGTGAGATTTGACCAGCTGGTCAGTGTTGTGACCTTTGACCTGCGGTGACATTTGACCTGTTGTCAGCACTGTGACCTTTGACCTGACATGACCTTTGACCCGCAGGACACATAGGTCATGCAGGAGTCTGCGACTCCTTCCTCCCTCAGAGAACCAGATGTTTTAACAGTTCAGGCTCTTTAAAGTCCAGACAGCTTCATGATGAAGGTCACATCATCATCATCATCCATCATGGCGGTGAGGATGATGATGTCACAGCTTTATTCTTGGTGCTGAACTTTAAATTGTCTTCATCAGGGGTGGGCAATTATTTTTTCCATGGGGCCACATGAGAAATAGAAAATATTGTGGGGGGCCGGACAAAATGACATAATTCAATACTGCATATTAATAGTATTTCTTTATTAAAAGCAGTAAATATCATTGTTTAGACAAACTGGTAAAAGTATTAGTTATGATTAATCAACAAAATAAAAAGCATGAGTGGACATTTTTGAGGGCTAACGTTGTCTTGTGACTTGACAACAATGCAATCATGCACATTGCGCATGTCTTGATTTACATATTGCATCATTTTGTACGTGAATTTTAAAAAGACATCAAAATTAAAGCAATGCAGTCCACAAATGAGGTAAAATTAGAAACTATTTTTTTGTTGTAACTCCCCTTACGGGGGCCGGTCAGAGTCAACCAAAGGGCCGCATGTGGCCCTGGGGCCTTACAATGCCCAGGTCTGGTCTTCATGGATCAAACCAGAACTCTTCAAATGAAACGTCCAGCAGACAGGAAGTTGTTTCAGATTTCAAAATAAAGGTTTGTGATAAGTCAGGTTTGGAAACGTCCAGAAGTGAAAATAACAAACTCTTTTATTTTTATTTTCTCTGGTTTTAACTTGTTTCACTTTATTTTACTAAACTGGGTTATTTCACTTTGACCTTTTTAAACCTGCAGCACCTCTCCTCCTCTTCCTCCTCCTGGTGACCCTCCTCCTCCTCCTTCATCCTTCCTCTTCCTCTTGACCTCTCTTCCTTCTCCTCCTCATCCTTCCTCCTTCTCCTCTTCACCGGTCTTCCTATCCCTCCTCCTCCTCCTCTTGACCTCTCCTCCTCCTCTTCATCCTCCCCCTCCTCCTCTTTATCCCTTCTCCTCCTCCTCTTGACCTCTCCTCCTCCTCTTCATCCTCCCCCTCCTCCTCTTTATCCCTTCTCCTCCTCCTCTTGACCGGTCCTCCTCCTCCTCCTCCTTGTCTGTCGTCCTC
>JBBPBX010037012.1:0-31167 GCA_038048925.1 Garcialebias charrua | reverse complement strand
CAGGTGTCCAATCCGGACGTTCAATGTACAACTGTACACTTCCTGTTGTGAGGGGGCGTGGCTTAATTATTGTCATGATTTGACCAGTCAGTATTGCAGGGGACCGGATGTGGGTATATCACTGAAGGTTTGATGTATTAGACAGTTTTCGTGTAGGTGCTATTAGTGTTTCGTTTGTGATGGCGTTACGTCTGATTCGCCATATTGCCACGCCCACATGCTCCACCCAAAACGGTCAGTGTTGGAAAGCTTGTTACAGCAACATGTCTTTGGTCACTGGACAGACCGTCACGCTGATTAGGTAACAGGTGTCCGATCGGGACGTTCAATGTACAACTGTACACTTCCTGTTGTGAGGGGGCGTGGCTTAATTAATGTCATGATTTGACCATTCAGTATTGCAGGGGACTGGTTGTGGGTCAATCACTGAAGGTTTGATGTATTAGACAGTTTTCGTGTAGGTGCTATTAGTGTTTCGTTTTTCATGGCGAGATACCTAACTTTGAGGCCAGGCCACGCCCCTTCATCATATATGAAAACATGAGGTTTTGATCATTTTTTACTCCCCCATGTCTGAGTGATGAGTCTGCCAAATTTGGTAAGATTTAGGATATGATAAAGCTCCCAAACGGCCATTTCATTTTAGCTCCATTCATTTTCAATGGGAAAAAGATGGCCGAAAAGGCTGAATATCTCAAAAAGCTAAAGTTGCAGCATTACCAAAAGTCATAGCCGGATTGTCCTAAATGAGCTGAACATTTTGATATATGAATTGTTGAAATCGCACCAAAACTGTGCGAGTAGTTACATGCCAAAAAACGTACGGAATGAAGATAGTAACATCTATAAATATAAACACAATCTCTATAGTGTGAATGCCTTGTTGGCATTCACACAATAAATATAAACACAATCACTATAGTGTGAATGCCTATGTGGCATTCACACAACTAGATTGCATTTCCTGAGAAAATGCATGTGTGAATGCCAAAATGGCCGCTTCACCCAACTTGCATGTTCAATCAAAATGGCCGCTTTACCTAATGTGCTTATTAAATCAAAATGGCTAACTTGTCTACTTAAATTGTAGAACCAAAATGGTAACAATACATGCATTGACTTACTTCGCAAGGCAATTAACTGCCTTGTATATTGAACCAAAATGGCCACTTCACCTAATTTGCATATTCAATCAAAATGGCCGTTTCACCTAATGCATGATAAAGAATGTCCATAGCTACAACCTCACCAAATTTCGGCTCTCTATGAATAAATATGGCTGATTTAAAGCCATTTGAAAGTAGCGTTGGTGGCCATCTTGGATTTTACAGTATTTTTAATGTTTTGCTTTGTCGGCCATCTTGGATTTTTGATTTGGATTCCGTACATGATAGAGGATTCCCTCAGCTACAACCTCACCAAATTTCGGCTCTCTATGTATAATGATGGCTGAGTTAAAGCCATTTGAAAGTAGCGTTGGTGGCCATCTTGGATTTTACAGTATTTTTAATGTTTTGCTTTGTCGGCCATCTTGGATTTTTGATTTGGATTCCGTACATGATAGAGGATTCCCTCAGCTACAACCTCACCAAATTTCAGCTCTCTATGAATAAAGATGGCTGAGTTAAAGCCATTTGAATGTAGCGTTGGCGGCCATCTTGGATTTTTACAGTTTTTTAATGTTTTACTTTGTCGGCCATCTTGGATTTTTGATTTGGATTCCGTACATGATAGATAATGTCCTCAGCTACAACCTCACCAAATTTCGACTCTCTATGTATAATGATGGCTGAGTTAAAGCCATTTGAAAGTAGAGTTGGCGGCCATCTTGGATTTTTGATTTTGATATAGCATTTGATAGGAAACATTCTCAGCTATCACTACACCAAGTTTCAGCTCAATATCACCAAAATTGACCATTTTATGGTATTTTTACATTTTTGCATTGTCGGCCATCTTGGATTTTTGATTTGGATTCAATACATGATAGAGAATGTCCTTAGCTACAACCTCACCAAATTTCAGCTCTCTATGTATAAAGATGGCTGAGTTAAAGCCATTTGAATGTAGCGTTGGCGGCCATCAGCTGAAATTGAACAAAAACAGCTAAATATTATCTAATATATCAGAAATAAGCTTAAATCAGAAGAAGGAATTAGTAAGAGCCTAATTGGGAATAATCTGAAACATCTTAAACAATCTGAAATCTGAAATAATCTGAAATAAGCAAAAAAAGTGGAAATTATCTGAAAAAAGCTTAAGATAGCATAAACAGCTGAATATTATCTAAAGTAGCAGAAATAAGCATCAATTATCTGAAGTAATTAGAAATAGCATAATTGTGAATAATCTGAAATATCTGAAACAATCTGAAATCTGAAAAAATCTGAACTAAGCAGAAATAAGCAAAATAAAGTTGAAATTATCTGAAAAAAGCTAAAGATAGCAAAAACAGCTGAATATTATCTGAAATAGCAGAAATAAGCTTAACTGTGTTAGAAATTAGTAGAGAGAGTACAGTTTTGCAGAATTAGGATGGAAAAAGTTGAAATGAGTTCAAATAATGTGGAATTTGTTGAAACAAGCCTAAATTAGCATAAAAACAGCTTAATAGTAGCTAAAATAGCAGAAGAAGCTGAAACTAGCAGAAATAAGCACAAAGCAGCATAATCTGAATAATCTAAAATATCTGAAACAATCTGAAATCTGAAAAAATCTGAACTAAGCAGAAATAAGCAAAATAAAGTTGAAATTATCTGAAAAAAGCTTAAGATAGCAAAAACAGCTGAATATTATCTGAAATAGCAGAAAGAAGCTTAAATGTCTTAGAAATTAGTAGAGAGAGTACATTTTTGCAGAATTTGGCTGGAAAAAGTTGAAATGAGTTCAAATAATGTGGAATGTGTTGAAACAAGCCTAAATTAGCATAAAAACAGCTTAATAGTAGCTAAAATAGCAGAAGAAGCTGAAACTAGCAGAAATAAGCACAAAGCAGCATAATATGAAGTATCTGAAACAATCTGAAATTGAAAAAAATCTGAAATAAGTAGAAATAAGCAAAATAAAGTTGAAAATATCTGAATAAAGCTGAAATTGGCCAAAAACAGCTGAACAACAGCTAAAACAAGCAGAAACAATCTTAAATTACCAGAAGGAAGTTGGTAGAGCATGGTTTTGCTGAATTAGGCTGAAAAAAGTTGGATTGATTAAAAAAAATTGTTGAAATAGCTGAAAAAGCTGAAATTATCATAAAACAGCTAAATAGTAGCTAAAATAGCTAAAATATCCCAATCTTTCAAAAATTATCTGAAAGGAGCATAATGATCTGAAATTAGCAGAAATAAGTCAGTAGAAGTACAAAAATGTTGAAGTAAGCTGCATAAAGCTGAAAAGAGTGCAAAGCAGTTGAAAAAACAGCTGAAATTAGCTGAAAGTAGCTGAAATATTTTTTAAAAAATGTTCAAGGTAGCTGAAGGAAGCTGAGCTGGTCCTAAATGTGAAAGGAGTAGTGAAATATTGTAAAGAGTTCCAAAGATATCAAGGATGTAAAATGAGCTCCATTCATTTTCAATGGGAAAAAAATGGCCGAAAAGGCTGAATATTTCAAAAAGCTAAAGTTGCACCAATACCAAAAGTCATAGCCGGAGTGTCCTAAATGAGCTGAACATTTTGATATATGAATTGTTGAAATAGCACAAAAACTGTAGGAGGAGTAGCGTGCCAAAAAACGTACGGAAACAGATAGTAACCGGAATAATAATAATAAATATAAACACAATCACTATAGTGTGAATGCCTATGTGGCATTCACACAACTAGATTGCATTTCCTGAGAAAATGCATGTGTGAATGCCAAAATGGCCGCTTCACCCAACTTGCATGTTCAATCAAAATGGCCGCTTTACCTAATGTGCTTATTAAATCAAAATGGCTACCTTGTCTACTTTAATTGTAGAACCAAAATGGCAACAATACATGCATTGACTTACTTTGCAAGGCAAGTAACTGCCTTGTATATTGAACCAAAATGGCGGCCTCACCTAATTTGCATGTTCAATCAAAATGGCTGCTTCACCTAATGTATGTTAGAGATGGTCCATAGCTACAACCTCACCAAATTTCAGCTCTCTATGAATAAAGATGGCTGAGTTAAAGCCATTTGAAAGTAACATTGGCAGCCATCAGCTGAAATTGGTCAAAAACAGCTGAACAACAGCTAAAACAAGCAGAAAATATCTTAAATTACCAGAAGGAAGTTGGTAGAACATGGTTTTGCTGAATTAGGCTGAAAAAAGTTGGATTGATTAAAAAAAATTGTTGAAATAGCTGAAAAAGCTGAAATTTGCATAAACAGCTAAATAGTAGCTAAAATAGCAAAAATATCTTAATCTTTCAAAAATTTGCTGAAAGGAGCATAATGATCATAAGTCAGTATAAGTACAACAATGTTGAAGTAAGCTGCATTAAGCTGAAAAGATCGCAAAGTCGTTGTAGAAACAGTTGAAATTAGCTGAAAGTAGCCGAAATATTTTTAAAAAATGTACAAGGTAGCTGAAGGAAGTTGAGTTGGTCCAAAATGTGAAAGGAGTAGTGAAATATTGTAATGAGTTCCAAAGATATCAAGGATGTAAAATGAGCTCATTGAGTTCATTTGAGCTCCATTCATTTTCAATGGGAAAAAAATGGCCGAAAAGGCTGAATATTTCAAAAAGCTAAAGTTGCACCAATACCAAAAGTCATAGCCATCATGTCCTGAATGAGCTGAACATTTTGATATATGAATTGTTGAAATAGCACAAAAACTGTAGGAGGAGTAGCGTGCCAAAAAACGTACGGAATCAGGATAGTAACAGATGTAATTGTAACACTAGATTGCATTTCCTGAGAAAATGCATGTGTGAATGCCAAAATGGCCGCTTCACACAACTTGCATGTTCGATCAAAATGGCCGCTTTACCTAATGTGCTTATTAAATCAAAATGGTTACATTGCCTACTTAAATTGTAGAACCAAAATGGTAACAATACATGCATTGACTTACTTTGCAAGGCAATTAACTACCTTGTATATTGAACCAAAATGGCCACTTCACCTAATTTGCATATTCAATCAAAATGGCCGCTTCACCTAATGCATGATAAAGAATGTCCATAGCTACAACCTCACCAAATTTCGGCTCTCTATGAATAAATATGGCTGATTTAAAGCCATTTGAAAGTAGCGTTGGTGGTCATCTTGGATTTTACAGTATTTTTAATGTTTTGCTTTGTCGGCCATCTTGGATTTTTGATTTGGATTCCGTACATGATAGAGGATTCCCTCAGCTACAACCTCACCAAATTTCGGCTCTCTATGTATAATGATGGCTGAGTTAAAGCATTTGAAAGTAGCGTTGGTGGCCATCTTGGATTTTACAGTATTTTTAATGTTTTGCTTTGTCTGCCATCTTGGATTTTTGATTTGGATTCCGTACATGATAGAGGATTCCCTTAGCTACAACCTCACCAAATTTCAGCTCTCTATGAATAAAGATGGCTGAGTTAAAGCCATTTGAATGTAGCGTTGGCGGCCATCTTGGATTTTTACAGTTTTTTAATGTTTTACTTTGTCGGCCATCTTGGATTTTTGATTTGGATTCCGTACATGATAGATACTGTCCTCAGCTACTACCTCACCAAATTTCGGCTCTCTATGTATAATGATGGCTGAGTTAAAGCCATTTGAAAGTAGCGTTGGCGGCCATCTTGGATTTTTGATTTTGATATAGCATTTGATAGGAAACATTCTCAGCTATCACTACACCAAGTTTCAGCTCAATATCACTAAAATTGACCATTTTATAGTATTTTTACTTTTTGCATTGTCGGCCATCTTGGATTTTTTTTTGGATTCTATACATGATAGATAATGTCCTCAGCTACAACCTCACCAAATTTCAGCTCTCTATGTATAAAGATGGTCGAGTTATAACCATTTGAAAGTAGCGTTGGCGGCCATCAGCTGAAATTGGTCAAAAACAGCTGAATATTATCTAAAATAGCAGAAATAGGCTTAAATTAGCAGCAGGATTTAGTAAGAGCTTAATTGGGAATAATCTGAAACATCTTAAACAATCTGAAATCTGAAATAATCTGAAATAAGCAAAAAAAGTTGAAATTATCTGAAAAAAGCTTAAGATATCATAAACAGCTGAATATTATCTAAAATAGCAGAAATAAGCTTAAATTATCTGAAGTAATTAGAAATAGCATAATTGTGAATAATCTGAAATATCTGAAACAATCTGAAATCTGAAAAAATCTGAACTAAGCAGAAATAAGCAAAATAAAGTTGAAATTATCTGAAAAAAGCTTAAGATAGCAAAAACAGCTGAATATTATCTGAAATAGCAGAAATAAGCTTAACTGTGTTAGAAATTAGTAGAGAGAGTGTAGTTTTGCAGAATTATGCTGGAAAAAGTTGAAATGAGTTCAAATAATGTGGAATTTGTTGAAACAAGCCTAAATTAGCATTAAAACAGCTTAATAGTAGCTAAAATAGCAGAAGAAGCTGAAACTAGCAGAAATAAGCACAAAGCAGCATAATCTGAATAATCTAAAATATCTGAAACTATCTGAAATCTGAAAAAATCTGAACTAAGCAGAAATAAGCAAAATAAAGTTGAAATTATCTGAAAAAAGCTTAAGATAGCAAAAACAGCTGAATATTATCTGAAATAGCAGAAAGAAGCTTAAATGTCTTAGAACTTAGTAGAGAGAGTACATTTTTGCAGAATTTGGCTGGAAAAAGTTGAAATGAGTTCAAATAATGTGGAATGTGTTGAAACAAGCCTAAATTAGCATAAAAACAGCTTAATAGTAGCTAAAATAGCAGAAGAAGCTGAAACTAGCAGAAATAAGCACAAAGCAGCATAATATGAAGTATCTGAAACAATCTGAAATTGAAAAAAATCTGAAATAAGTAGAAATAAGCAAAATAAAGTTGAAAATATCTGAATAAAGCTGAAATTGGCCAAAAACAGCTGAACAACAGCTAAAACAAGCAGAAACAATCTTAAATTACCAGAAGGAAGTTGGTAGAGCATGGTTTTGCTGAATTAGGCTGAAAAAAGTTGGATTGATTAAAAACATTGTTGAAATAGCTGAAAAAGCTGAAATTTTCATAAAACAGCTAAATAGTAGCTAAAATAGCTAAAATGTCTTAATCTTTCAAAAATTATCTGAAAGGAGCATAATGATCTGAATTTAGCAGAAATAAGTCAGTAGAAGTATAAAAATGTTGAAGTTAGCTGCATAAAGCTGAAAAGAGTGCAAAGCAGTTGAAAAAACAGCTGAAATTAGCTGAAAGTAGCTGAATTTTTTTTTAAATTTTGTACAAGGAAGCTGAAGGAAGCTGAGCTAGTCCAAAATGTGAAAGGAGTAGTGAAATATTGTAAAGAGTTCCAAAGATATCAAGGATGTAAAATGAGCTCCATTCATTTTCAATGGGAAAAAAATGGCCGAAAAGGCTGAATATTTCAAAAAGCTAAAGTTGCACCAATACCAAAAGTCATAGCACCCATGTCCTAAATGAGCTGAACATTTTGATATATGAATTGTTGAAATAGCACAAAAACTGTAGGAGGAGTAGCGTGCCAAAAAACGTACGGAATCAGGATAGTAACTAATAATAATAACTAGATTGCATTTCCTGAGAAAATGCATGTGTGAATGCCAAAATGGCCGCTTCACCTAATTTGCATGTTGAATCAAAATGGCCGCTTAACCTAAAGCATGATAGAGAATGTTTATAGCTACAACCTCACCAAATTTCGGCTCTCTATGTATAACAATGGTCGAGTTAAAGCCATTTGAAAGTAGCGTTGGCAGCCATCAGCTGAAATTGGTCCAAAACAGCTGAACAACAGCTAAAACAAGCAGAAATAATCCTAAATTACCAGAAGGAAGTTGGTAGAACATGGTTTTGCTGAATTAGGCTGAAAAAAGTTGGATTGATAAAAAAAAAATTGTTGAAAAAGCTGAAATTTGCATAAACAGCTAAATAGTAGCTAAAATAGCAAAAATATCTTAATCTTTCAAAAATTAGCTGAAAGGAGCAAAATAATCTGAAATTAGCATAAATAAGTCAGTAGAAGTACAACAATGTTGAAGTAAGCTGCATTAAGCTGAAAAGATTGCAAAGTCGTTGAAGAAACAGCTGAAAGTAGCTGAAAGTAGCCGAAATATTTTTTTTAAATGTACAAGGTAGCTGAAGGAAGCTGAGTTGGTCCAAAATGTGAAAGGAGTAGTGAAATATTGTAATGAGTTCCAAAGATATCAAGGATGCAAAATGAGCTCATTGAGTTCATTTGAGCTCCATTCATTTTCAATGGGAAAAAAATGGCCGAAAAGGCTGAATATTTCAAAAAGCTAAAGTTGCACCAATACCAAAAGTCATAGCCATCATGTCCTAAATGAGCTGAACATTTTGATATATGAATTGTTGAAATAGCACAAAAACTGTAGGAGGAGTAGCGTGCCAAAAAACGTACGGAATCAGGATAGTAACAGATGTAATTGTAACACTAGATTGCATTTCCTGAGAAAATGCATGTGTGAATGCCAAAATGGCCGCTTCACACAACTTGCATGTTCGATCAAAATGGCCGCTTTACCTAATGTGCTTATTAAATCAAAATGGTTACATTGCCTACTTAAATTGTAGAACCAAAATGGTAACAATACATGCATTGACTTACTTTGCAAGGCAATTAACTACCTTGTATATTGAACCAAAATGGCCACTTCACCTAATTTGCATATTCAATCAAAATGGCCGCTTCACCTAATGCATGATAAAGAATGTCCATAGCTACAACCTCACCAAATTTCGGCTCTCTATGAATAAATATGGCTGATTTAAAGCCATTTGAAAGTAGCGTTGGTGGTCATCTTGGATTTTACAGTATTTTTAATGTTTTGCTTTGTCGGCCATCTTGGATTTTTGATTTGGATTCCGTACATGATAGAGGATTCCCTCAGCTACAACCTCACCAAATTTCGGCTCTCTATGTATAATGATGGCTGAGTTAAAGCATTTGAAAGTAGCGTTGGTGGCCATCTTGGATTTTACAGTATTTTTAATGTTTTGCTTTGTCGGCCATCTTGGATTTTTGATTTGGATTCCGTACATGATAGAGGATTCCCTCAGCTACAACCTCACCAAATTTCAGCTCTCTATGAATAAAGATGGCTGAGTTAAAGCCATTTGAATGTAGCGTTGGCGGCCATCTTGGATTTTTACAGTTTTTTAATGTTTTACTTTGTCGGCCATCTTGGATTTTTGATTTGGATTCCGTACATGATAGATACTGTCCTCAGCTACAACCTCACCAAATTTCGGCTCTCTATGTATAATGATGGCTGAGTTAAAGCCATTTGAAAGTAGCGTTGGCGGCCATCTTGGATTTTTGATTTTGATATAGCAGTTGATAGGAAACACTCTCAGCTATCACTACACCAAGTTTCAGCTCAATATCACTAAAATTGACCATTTTATAGTATTTTTAATTTTTGCATTGTCGGCCATCTTGGATTTTTTTTTTGGATTCTATACATGATAGATAATGTCCTCAGCTACAACCTCACCAAATTTCAGCTCTCTATGTATAAAGATGGCCGAGTTATAACCATTTGAAAGTAGCGTTGGCGGCCATCAGCTGAAATTGGTCAAAAACAGCTGAATATTATCTAAAACAGCAGAAATAGGCTTAAATTAGCAGCAGGATTTAGTAAGAGCTTAATTGGGAATAATCTGAAACATCTTAAACAATCTGAAATCTGAAATAATCTGAAATAAGCAAAAAAAGTGGAAATTATCTGAAAAAAGCTTAAGATAGCATAAACAGCTGAATATTATCTAAAATAGCAGAAATAAGCTTAAATTATCTGAAGTAATTAGAAATAGCATAATTGTGAATAATCTGAAATATCTGAAACAATCTGAAATCTGAAAAAATCTGAACTAAGCAGAAATAAGCAAAATAAAGTTGAAATTATCTGAAAAAAGCTTAAGATAGCTAAAACAGCTGAATATTATCTGAAATAGCAGAAAGAAGCTTAAATGTCTTAGAAATTAGTAGAGAGAGTACATTTTTGCAGAATTTGGCTGGAAAAAGTTGAAATGAGTTCAAATAATGTGGAATGTGTTGAAACAAGCCTAAATTAGCATAAAAACAGCTTAATAGTAGCTAAAATAGCAGAAGAAGCTGAAACTAGCAGAAATAAGCACAAAGCAGCATAATATGAAGTATCTGAAACAATCTGAAATTGAAAAAAATCTGAAATAAGTAGAAATAAGCAAAATAAAGTTGAAAATATCTGAATAAAGCTGAAATTGGCCAAAAACAGCTGAACAACAGCTAAAACAAGCAGAAACAATCTTAAATTACCAGAAGGAAGTTGGTAGAGCATGGTTTTGCTGAATTAGGCTGAAAAAAGTTGGATTGATTAAAAAAAATTGTTGAAATAGCTGAAAAAGCTTAAATTTTCATAAAACAGCTAAATAGTAGCTAAAATAGCTAAAATGTCTTAATCTTTCAAAAATTATCTGAAAGGAGCATAATGATCTGAAATTAGCAGAAATAAGTCAGTAGAAGTACAAAAATGTTGAAGTAAGCTGCATAAAGCTGAAAAGAGCGCAAAGCAGTTGAAAAAACAGCTGAAATTAGCTGAAAGTAGCTGAATTTTTTTAAAAATTTTGTACAAGGAAGCTGAAGGAAGCTGAGCTAGTCCAAAATGTGAAAGGAGTAGTGAAATATTGTAATGAGTTCCAAAGATATCAAGGATGTAAAATGAGCTCCATTCATTTTCAATGGGAAAAAAATGGCCGAAAAAGCTAAATAATTCAAAAAGCTAAAGTTGCACCAATACCAAAAGTCATAGCACCCATGTCCTAAATGAGCTGAACATTTTGATATATGATTGTTGAAATAGCACAAAAACTGTAGGAGGAGTAGCGTGCCAAAAAACGTACGGAATCAGGATAGTAACCGGAATAAGTTTAATAATAATAAATATAAACAGAATCACTATAGTGTGAATGCCTATGTGGCATTCACACAACTAGATTGCATTTCCTGAGAAAATGCATGTGTGAATGCCAAAATGGCCGTTATGACTTGCATGTTTAATCAAAATGGCCGCTTTACCTAATGTGCTTATTAAATCAATATGGTTACTTGTCTACTTAAATTGTAGAACCAAAATGGTAACAATACATGCATTGACTTACTTCGCAAGGCAATTAACTGCCTTGTATATTGAACCAAAATGGCCACTTCACCTAATTTGCATATTCAATCAAAATGGCCGTTTCACCTAATGCATGATAAAGAATGTCCATAGCTACAACCTCACCAAATTTCGGCTCTCTATGAATAAATATGGCTGATTTAAAGCCATTTGAAAGTAGCGTTGTTGGCCATCTTGGATTTTACAGTATTTTTAATGTTTTGCTTTGTCGGCCATCTTGGATTTTTGATTTGGATTCCGTACATGATAGAGGATTCCCTCAGCTACAACCTCACCAAATTTCGGCTCTCTATGTATAATGATGGCTGAGTTAAAGCCATTTGAAAGTAGCGTTGGTGGCCATCTTGGATTTTACAGTATTTTTAATGTTTTGCTTTGTCTGCCATCTTGGATTTTTGATTTGGATTCCGTACATGATAGAGGATTCCCTTAGCTACAACCTCACCAAATTTCAGCTCTCTATGAATAAAGATGGCTGAGTTAAAGCCATTTGAATGTAGCGTTGGCGGCCATCTTGGATTTTTACAGTTTTTTAATGTTTTACTTTGTCGGCCATCTTGGATTTTTGATTTGGATTCCGTACATGATAGATAATGTCCTCAGCTACTACCTCACCAAATTTCGGCTCTCTATGTATAATGATGGCTGAGTTAAAGCCATTTGAAAGTAGCGTTGGCGGCCATCTTGGATTTTTGATTTTGATATGGCATTTGATAGGAAACATTCTCAGCTATCACTACACCAAGTTTCAGCTCAATATCACTAAAATTGACAATTTTATGGTATTTTTACTTTTTTGCATTGTCGGCCATCTTGGATTTTTTTTTTGGATTCCATACATGATAGATAATGTCCTCAGCTACAACCTCACCAAATTTCAGCTCTCTATGTATAAAGATGGCTGAGTTAAAGCCATTTTAATGTAGCGTTGGCGACCATCAGCTGAAATTGGTCAAAAACAGCTGAATATCATCTAAAATAGCAGAAATAAGCTTAAATTAGCAGCAGGAATTAGTAAGAGCTTAATTGGGAATAATCTGAAACATCTTAAACAATCTGAAATGTGAAATTATCTGAAATAAGCAAAAAAAGTGGAAATTATCTGAAAAAAGCTTAAGATAGCATAAACAGCTGAATATTATCTAAAGTAGCAGAAATAAGCATCAATTATCTGAAGTAATTAGAAATAGCATAATTGTGAATAATCTGAAATATCTGAAACAATCTGAAATCTGAAAAAATCTGAACTAAGCAGAAATAAGCAAAATAAAGTTGAAATTATCTGAAAAAAGCTAAAGATAGCAAAAACAGCTGAATATTATCTGAAATAGCAGAAATAAGCTTAACTGTGTTAGAAATTAGTAGAGAGAGTACAGTTTTGCAGAATTAGGATGGAAAAAGTTGAAATGAGTTCAAATAATGTGGAATTTGTTGAAACAAGCCTAAATTAGCATAAAAACAGCTTAATAGTAGCTAAAATAGCAGAAGAAGCTGAAACTAGCAGAAATAAGCACAAAGCAGCATAATCTGAATAATCTAAAATATCTGAAACAATCTGAAATCTGAAAAAATCTGAACTAAGCAGAAATAAGCAAAATAAAGTTGAAATTATCTGAAAAAAGCTTAAGATAGCAAAAACAGCTGAATATTATCTGAAATAGCAGAAAGAAGCTTAAATGTCTTAGAAATTAGTAGAGAGAGTACATTTTTGCAGAATTTGGCTGGAAAAAGTTGAAATGAGTTCAAATAATGTGGAATGTGTTGAAACAAGCCTAAATTAGCATAAAAACAGCTTAATAGTAGCTAAAATAGCAGAAGAAGCTGAAACTAGCAGAAATAAGCACAAAGCAGCATAATATGAAGTATCTGAAACAATCTGAAATTGAAAAAAATCTGAAATAAGTAGAAATAAGCAAAATAAAGTTGAAAATATCTGAATAAAGCTGAAATTGGCCAAAAACAGCTGAACAACAGCTAAAACAAGCAGAAACAATCTTAAATTACCAGAAGGAAGTTGGTAGAGCATGGTTTTGCTGAATTAGGCTGAAAAAAGTTGGATTGATTAAAAAAAATTGTTGAAATAGCTGAAAAAGCTGAAATTATCATAAAACAGCTAAATAGTAGCTAAAATAGCTAAAATATCTTAATCTTTCAAAAATTATCTGAAAGGAGCATAATGATCTGAAATTAGCAGAAATAAGTCAGTAGAAGTACAAAAATGTTGAAGTAAGCTGCATAAAGCTGAAAAGAGTGCAAAGCAGTTGAAAAAACAGCTGAAATTAGCTGAAAGTAGCTGAAATATTTTTAAAAAAATGTACAAGGTAGCTGAAGGAAGCTAAGCTGGTCCAAAATGTGAAAGGAGTAGTGAAATATTCTAAAGAGTTCCAAAGATATCAAGGATGAAAAATTAGCTCCATTCATTTTCAATGGGGAAGAAAATGGCCGAAAAGGCTAAATAATTCAAAAAGCTAAAGTTGCACCAATACCAAAAGTCATAGCACCCATGTCCTAAATGAGCTGAACATTTTGATATATGAATTGTTGAAATAGCACAAAAACTGTAGGAGGAGTAGCGTGCCAAAAAACGTACGGAATCAGGATAGTAACCGGAATAATAATAATAATAAATATAAACACAATCACTATAGTGTGAATGCCTATGTGGCATTCACACAAAAATAACAATCACTATAGTGTGAATGCCTATGTGGCATTCACACAACTAGATTGCATTTCCTGAGAAAATGCATGTGTGAATGCCAAAATGGCCGCTTCACACAACTTGCATGTTCGATCAAAATGGCCGCTTTACCTAATGTGCTTATTAAATCAAAATGGTTACATTGCCTACTTAAATTGTAGAACCAAAATGGTAACAATACATGCATTGACTTACTTCGCAAGGCAATTAACTGCCTTGTATATTGAACCAAAATGGCCACTTCACCTAATTTGCATATTCAATCAAAATGGCCGCTTCACCTAATGCATGATAAAGAATGTCCATAGCTACAACCTCACCAAATTTCGGCTCTCTATGAATAAATATGGCTGATTTAAAGCCATTTGAAAGTAGCGTTGGTGGTCATCTTGGATTTTACAGTATTTTTAATGTTTTGCTTTGTCGGCCATCTTGGATTTTTGATTTGGATTCCGTACATGATAGAGGATTCCCTCAGCTACAACCTCACCAAATTTCGGCTCTCTATGTATAATGATGGCTGAGTTAAAGCATTTGAAAGTAGCGTTGGTGGCCATCTTGGATTTTACAGTATTTTTAATGTTTTGCTTTGTCGGCCATCTTGGATTTTTGATTTGGATTCCGTACATGATAGAGGATTCCCTCAGCTACAACCTCACCAAATTTCAGCTCTCTATGAATAAAGATGGCTGAGTTAAAGCCATTTGAATGTAGCGTTGGCGGCCATCTTGGATTTTTACAGTTTTTTAATGTTTTACTTTGTCGGCCATCTTGGATTTTTGATTTGGATTCCGTACATGATAGATAATGTCCTCAGCTACAACCTCACCAAATTTCGGCTCTCTATGTATAATGATGGCTGAGTTAAAGCCATTTGAAAGTAGCGTTGGCGGCCATCTTGGATTTTTGATTTTGATATAGCATTTGATAGGAAACATTCTCAGCTATCACTACACCAAGTTTCAGCTCAATATCACTAAAATTGACCATTTTATGGTATTTTTACTTTTTTGCATTGTCGGCCATCTTGGATTTTTTTTTTGGATTCTATACATGATAGATAATGTCCTCAGCTACAACCTCACCAAATTTCAGCTCTCTATGTATAAAGATGGTCGAGTTATAACCATTTGAAAGTAGCGTTGGCGGCCATCAGCTGAAATTGGTCAAAAACAGCTGAATATTATCTAAAATAGCAGAAATAAGCTTGAATTAGCAGCAGGATTTAGTAAGAGCTTAATTGGGAATAATCTGAAACATCTTAAACAATCTGAAATCTGAAATAATCTGAAATAAGCAAAAAAAGTGGAAATTATCTGAAAAAAGCTTAAGATAGCTTAAACAGCTGAATATTATCTAAAATAGCAGAAATAAGCTTAAATTATCTGAAGTAATTAGAAATAGCATAATTGTGAATAATCTGAAATATCTGAAACAATCTGAAATCTGAAAAAATCTGAAATAAGCAGAAATAAGCAAAATAAAGTTGAAATTATCTGAAATAAGCTTAAGATAGCAAAAACAGCTGAATATTATCTGAAATACCAGAAAGAAGCTTAAATGTCTTAGAAATTAGTAGCGAGAGTACAGTTTTGCAGAATTAGGCTGAAAAATGTTGAAATGAGTTCAAATAATGTGGAATTTGTTGAAACAAGCCTAAATTAGCATAAAAACAGCTTAATAGTAGCTAAAATAGCAGAAGAAGCTGAAACTAGCAGAAATAAGCACAAAGCATCATAATCTGAATAATCTAAAATATCTGAAACAATCTGAAATCTGAAAAAATCTGAACTAAGCAGAAATAAGCAAAATAAAGTTGAAATTATCTGAAAAAAGCTTAAGATAGCAAAAACAGCTGAATATTATCTGAAATAGCAGAAAGAAGCTTAAATGTCTTAGAACTTAGTAGAGAGAGTACATTTTTGCAGAATTTGGCTGGAAAAAGTTGAAATGAGTTCAAATAATGTGGAATTTGTTGAAACAAGCCTAAATTAGCATAAAAACAGCTTAATAGTAGCTAAAATAGCAGAAGAAGCTGAAACTAGCAGAAATAAGCACAAAGCAGCATAATCTGAATAATCTAAAATATCTGAAACAATCTGAAATCTGAAAAAATCTGAACTAAGCAGAAATAAGCAAAATAAAGTTGAAATTATCTGAAAAAAGCTTAAGATAGCAAAAACAGCTGAATATTATCTGAAATAGCAGAAAGAAGCTTAAATGTCTTAGAAATTAGTAGAGAGAGTACAGTTTTGTAGAATTAGGCTGGAAAAAGTTGAAATGAGTTCAAATGATGTAAAATTTGTTGAAACAAGCCTAAATTAGCATAAAAACAGCTTAATAGTAGCTAAAATAGTAGAAGAAGCTGAAACTAGCAGAAATAAGCAGAAAGGAGTATAATATGAAGTATCGGAAACAATCTGAAATTGAAAAAAATCTGAAATAAGTAGAAATAAGCAAAATAAAGTTGAAATTATCTGAAAAAAGCTGAAATTGGCCAAAAACAGCTGAACAACAGCTAAAACAAGCAGAAATTATCTTAAATTACCAGAAGGAAGTTGGTAGAGCATGGTTTTGCTGAATTAGACTGAAAAAAGTTGGATTGATTAAAAACATTGTTGAAATAGCTGAAAAAGCTGAAATTTGCATAAAACAGCTAAATAGTAGCTAAAATAGCCAAAATGTCTAAATCTTTCAAAAATTATCTGAAAGGAGCATAATGATCTGAATTTAGCAGAAATAAGTCAGTAGAAGTATAAAAATGTTGAAGTTAGCTGCATAAAGCTGAAAAGAGTGCAAAGCAGTTGAAAAAACAGCTGAAATTAGCTGAAAGTAGCTGAATTTTTTTTTAAATTTTGTACAAGGAAGCTGAAGGAAGCTGAGCTAGTCCAAAATGTGAAAGGAGTAGTGAAATATTGTAAAGAGTTCCAAAGATATCAAGGATGTAAAATGAGCTCCATTCATTTTCAATGGGAAAAAAATGGCCGAAAAGGCTGAATATTTCAAAAAGCTAAAGTTGCACCAATACCAAAAGTCATAGCACCCATGTCCTAAATGAGCTGAACATTTTGATATATGAATTGTTGAAATAGCACAAAAACTGTAGGAGGAGTAGCGTGCCAAAAAACGTACGGAATCAGGATAGTAACTATAATAATAAATATAAACACAATCACTATAGTGTGAATGCCTATGTGGCATTCACACAACTAGATTGCATTTCCTGAGAAAATGCATGTGTGAATGCCAAAATGGCCGCTTCACCCAACTTGCATGTTCAATCAAAATGGCCGCTTTACCTAATGTGCTTATTAAATCAATATGGTTACTTTGTCTACTTAAATTGTAGAACCAAAATGGTAACAATACATGCATTGACTTACTTCGCAAGGCAATTAACTGCCTTGTATATTGAACCAAAATGGCCACTTCACCTAATTTGCATATTCAATCAAAATGGCCGTTTCACCTAATGCATGATAAAGAATGTCCATAGCTACAACCTCACCAAATTTCGGCTCTCTATGAATAAATATGGCTGATTTAAAGCCATTTGAAAGTAGCGTTGGTGGCCATCTTGGATTTTACAGTATTTTTAATGTTTTGCTTTGTCGGCCATCTTGGATTTTTGATTTGGATTCCGTACATGATAGAGGATTCCCTCAGCTACAACCTCACCAAATTTCGGCTCTCTATGTATAATGATGGCTGAGTTAAAGCAATTTGAAAGTAGCGTTGGTGGCCATCTTGGATTTTACAGTATTTTTAATGTTTTGCTTTGTCGGCCATCTTGGATTTTTGATTTGGATTCCGTACATGATAGAGGATTCCCTCAGCTACAACCTCACCAAATTTCAGCTCTCTATGAATAAAGATGGCTGAGTTAAAGCCATTTGAATGTAGCGTTGGCGGCCATCTTGGATTTTTACAGTTTTTTAATGTTTTACTTTGTCGGCCATCTTGGATTTTTGATTTGGATTCCGTACATGATAGATAATGTCCTCAGCTACAACCTCACCAAATTTCGGCTCTCTATGTATAATGATGGCTGAGTTAAAGCCATTTGAAAGTAGCATTGGCGGCCATCTTGGATTTTTGATTTTGATATGGCATTTGATAGGAAACATTCTCAGCTATCACTACACCAAGTTTCAGCTCAATATCACTAAAATTGACAATTTTATGGTATTTTTACTTTTTTGCATTGTCGGCCATCTTGGATTTTTTTTTTGGATTCCATACATGATAGATAATGTCCTCAGCTACAACCTCACCAAATTTCAGCTCTCTATGTATAAAGATGGCTGAGTTAAAGCCATTTTAATGTAGCGTTGGCGACCATCAGCTGAAATTGGTCAAAAACAGCTGAATATCATCTAAAATAGCAGAAATAAGCTTAAATTAGCAGCAGGAATTAGTAAGAGCTTAATTGGGAATAATCTGAAACATCTTAAACAATCTGAAATGTGAAATTATCTGAAATAAGCAAAAAAAGTGGAAATTATCTGAAAAAAGCTTAAGATAGCATAAACAGCTGAATATTATCTAAAGTAGCAGAAATAAGCATCAATTATCTGAAGTAATTAGAAATAGCATAATTGTGAATAATCTGAAATATCTGAAACAATCTGAAATCTGAAAAAATCTGAACTAAGCAGAAATAAGCAAAATAAAGTTGAAATTATCTGAAAAAAGCTAAAGATAGCAAAAACAGCTGAATATTATCTGAAATAGCAGAAATAAGCTTAACTGTGTTAGAAATTAGTAGAGAGAGTACAGTTTTGCAGAATTAGGATGGAAAAAGTTGAAATGAGTTCAAATAATGTGGAATTTGTTGAAACAAGCCTAAATTAGCATAAAAACAGCTTAATAGTAGCTAAAATAGCAGAAGAAGCTGAAACTAGCAGAAATAAGCACAAAGCAGCATAATCTGAATAATCTAAAATATCTGAAACAATCTGAAATCTGAAAAAATCTGAACTAAGCAGAAATAAGCAAAATAAAGTTGAAATTATCTGAAAAAAGCTTAAGATAGCAAAAACAGCTGAATATTATCTGAAATAGCAGAAAGAAGCTTAAATGTCTTAGAAATTAGTAGAGAGAGTACATTTTTGCAGAATTTGGCTGGAAAAAGTTGAAATGAGTTCAAATAATGTGGAATGTGTTGAAACAAGCCTAAATTAGCATAAAAACAGCTTAATAGTAGCTAAAATAGCAGAAGAAGCTGAAACTAGCAGAAATAAGCACAAAGCAGCATAATATGAAGTATCTGAAACAATCTGAAATTGAAAAAAATCTGAAATAAGTAGAAATAAGCAAAATAAAGTTGAAAATATCTGAATAAAGCTGAAATTGGCCAAAAACAGCTGAACAACAGCTAAAACAAGCAGAAACAATCTTAAATTACCAGAAGGAAGTTGGTAGAGCATGGTTTTGCTGAATTAGGCTGAAAAAAGTTGGATTGATTAAAAAAAATTGTTGAAATAGCTGAAAAAGCTGAAATTATCATAAAACAGCTAAATAGTAGCTAAAATAGCTAAAATATCTTAATCTTTCAAAAATTATCTGAAAGGAGCATAATGATCTGAAATTAGCAGAAATAAGTCAGTAGAAGTACAAAAATGTTGAAGTAAGCTGCATAAAGCTGAAAAGAGTGCAAAGCAGTTGAAAAAACAGCTGAAATTAGCTGAAAGTAGCTGAAATATTTTTAAAAAAATGTACAAGGTAGCTGAAGGAAGCTAAGCTGGTCCAAAATGTGAAAGGAGTAGTGAAATATTCTAAAGAGTTCCAAAGATATCAAGGATGAAAAATTAGCTCCATTCATTTTCAATGGGGAAGAAAATGGCCGAAAAGGCTAAATAATTCAAAAAGCTAAAGTTGCACCAATACCAAAAGTCATAGCACCCATGTCCTAAATGAGCTGAACATTTTGATATATGAATTGTTGCAATAGCACAAAAACTGTAGGAGGAGTAGCGTGCCAAAAAACGTACGGAATCAGGATAGTACCCGGAAGAATAATAATAATAACTAGATTGCATTTCCTGAGAAAATGCATGTGTGAATGCCAAAATGGCCGTTTTGACTTGAATGTTTAATCAAAATGGCCGCTTTACCTAATGTGCTTATTAAATCAAAATGGCTAACTTGTCTACTTAAATTGTAGAACCAAAATGGTAACAATACATGCATTGACTTACTTCGCAAGGCAATTAACTGCCTTGTATATTGAACCAAAATGGCCACTTCACCTAATTTGCATATTCAATCAAAATGGCCGTTTCACCTAATGCATGATAAAGAATGTCCATAGCTACAACCTCACCAAATTTCGGCTCTCTATGAATAAATATGGCTGATTTAAAGCCATTTGAAAGTAGCGTTGGTGGCCATCTTGGATTTTACAGTATTTTTAATGTTTTGCTTTGTCGGCCATCTTGGATTTTTGATTTGGATTCCGTACATGATAGAGGATTCCCTTAGCTACAACCTCACCAAATTTCAGCTCTCTATGAATAAAGATGGCTGAGTTAAAGCCATTTGAATGTAGCGTTGGCGGCCATCTTGAATTTTTACAGTTTTTTAATGTTTTACTTTGTCGGCCATCTTGGATTTTTGATTTGGATTCCGTACATGATAGATAATGTCCTCAGCTACTACCTCACCAAATTTCGACTCTCTATGTATAATGATGGCTGAGTTAAAGCCATTTGAAAGTAGCGTTGGCGGCCATCTTGGATTTTTGATTTTGATATAGCATTTGATAGGAAACATTCTCAGCTATCACTACACCAAGTTTCAGCTCAATATCACTAAAATTGACCATTTTATAGTATTTTTACTTTTTTGCATTGTCGGCCATCTTGGATTTTTTTTTGGATTCTATACATGATAGATAATGTCCTCAGCTACAACCTCACCAAATTTCAGCTCTCTATGTATAAAGATGGTCGAGTTATAACCATTTGAAAGTAGCGTTGGCAGCCATCAGCTGAAATTGGTCAAAAACAGCTGAATATTATCTAAAATAGCAGAAATAAGCTTAAATTAGCAGCAGGAATTAGTAAGAGCTTAATTGGGAATAATCTGAAACATCTTAAACAATCTGAAATCTGAAATAATCTGAAATAAGCAAAAAAAGTTGAAATTATCTAAAAAAAGCTTAAGATATCATAAACAGCTGAATACTATCTAAAATAGCAGAAATAAGCTTAAATTATCTGAAGTAATTAGAAATAGCATAATTGTGAATAATCTGAAATATCTGAAACAATCTGAAATCTGAAAAAATCTGAACTAAGCAGAAATAAGCAAAATAAAGTTGAAATTATCTGAAAAAAGCTAAAGATAGCAAAAACAGCTGAATATTATCTGAAATAGCAGAAATAAGCTTAACTGTGTTAGAAATTAGTAGAGAGAGTGCAGTTTTGCAGAATTAGGATGGAAAAAGTTGAAATGAGTTCAAATAATGTGGAATTTCTTGAAACAAGCCTAAATTAGCATAAAAACAGCTTAATAGTAGCTAAAATAGCAGAAGAAGCTGAAACTAGCAGAAATAAGCACAAAGCAGCATAATCTGAATAATCTAAAATATCTGAAACTATCTGAAATCTGAAAAAATCTGAACTAAGCAGAAATAAGCAAAATAAAGTTGAAATTATCTGAAAAAAGCTTAAGATAGCAAAAACAGCTGAATATTATCTGAAATAGCAGAAAGAAGCTTAAATGTCTTAGAACTTAGTAGAGAGAGTACATTTTTGCAGAATTTGGCTGGAAAAAGTTGAAATGAGTTCAAATAATGTGGAATGTGTTGAAACAAGCCTAAATTAGCATAAAAACAGCTTAATAGTAGCTAAAATAGCAGAAGAAGCTGAAACTAGCAGAAATAAGCACAAAGCAGCAGAATATGAAGTATCTGAAACAATCTGAAATTGAAAAAAATCTGAAATAAGTAGAAATAAGCAAAATAAAGTTGAAAATATATGAATAAAGCTGAAATTGGCCAAAAACAGCTGAACAACAGCTAAAACAAGCAGAAACAATCTTAAATTACCAGAAGGAAGTTGGTAGAGCATGGTTTTGCTGAATTAGGCTGAAAAAAGTTGGATTGATTAAAAAAAATTGTTGAAATAGCTGAAAAAGCTGAAATTATCATAAAACAGCTAAATAGTAGCTAAAATAGCTAAAATATCTTAATCTTTCAAAAAATATCTGAAAGGAGCATAATGATCTGAAATTAGCAGAAATAAGTCAGTAGAAGTACAAAAATGTTGAAGTAAGCTGCATAAAGCTGAAAAGAGCGCAAAGCAGTTGAAAAAACAGCTGAAAGTAGCTGAAAGTAGCTGAATTTTTTTAAAAATTTTGTACAAGGAAGCTGAAGGAAGCTGAGCTAGTCCAAAATGTGAAAGGAGTAGTGAAATATTGTAATGAGTTCCAAAGATATCAAGGATGTAAAATGAGCTCCATTCATTTTCAATGGGAAAAAAATGGCCGAAAAAGCTAAATAATTCAAAAAGCTAAAGTTGCACCAATACCAAAAGTCATAGCACCCATGTCCTAAATGAGCTGAACATTTTGATATATGATTTGTTGAAATAGCACAAAAACTGTAGGAGGAGTAGCGTGCCAAAAAACGTACGGAATCAGGATAGTAACCGGAATAAGTTTAATAATAATAATAATAAATATAAACAGAATCACTATAGTGTGAATGCCTATGTGGCATTCACACAATAATAAATATAAACACAATCACTATAGTGTGAATGCCTATGTGGCATTCACACAATAAATATAAACACAATCACTATAGTGTGAATGCCTATGTGGCATTCACACAACTAGATTGCATTTCCTGAGAAAATGCATGTGTGAATGCCAAAATGGCCGCTTCACACAACTTGCATGTTCGATCAAAATGGCCGCTTTACCTAATGTGCTTATTAAATGAAAATGGTTACATTGCCTACTTAAATTGTCGAACCAAAATGGTAACAATACATGCATTGACTTACTTCGCAAGGCAATTAACTGCCTTGTATATTGAACCAAAATGGCCACTTCACCTAATTTGCATATTCAATCAAAATGGCCGCTTCACCTAATGCATGATAAAGAATGTCCATAGCTACAACCTCACCAAATTTCGGCTCTCTATGAATAAATATGGCTGATTTAAAGCCATTTGAAAGTAGCGTTGGTGGCCATCTTGGATTTTACAGTATTTTTAATGTTTTGCTTTGTCGGCCATCTTGGATTTTTGATTTGGATTCCGTACATGATAGAGGATTCCCTCAGCTACAACCTCACCAAATTTCGGCTCTCTATGTATAATGATGGCTGAGTTAAAGCCATTTGAAAGTAGCGTTGGTGGCCATCTTGGATTTTACAGTATTTTTAATGTTTTGCTTTGTCGGCCATCTTGGATTTTTGATTTGGATTCCGTACATGATAGAGGATTCCCTCAGCTACAACCTCACCAAATTTCAGCTCTCTATGAATAAAGATGGCTGAGTTAAAGCCATTTGAATGTAGCGTTGGCGGCCATCTTGGATTTTTACAGTTTTTTAATGTTTTACTTTGTCGGCCATCTTGGATTTTTGATTTGGATTCCGTACATGATAGATAATGTCCTCAGCTACAACCTCACCAAATTTCGGCTCTCTATGTATAATGATGGCTGAGTTAAAGCCATTTGAAAGTAGCGTTGGCGGCCATCTTGGATTTTTGATTTTGATATAGCATTTGATAGGAAACATTCTCAGCTATCACTACACCAAGTTTCAGCTCAATATCACTAAAATTGACCATTTTATGGTATTTTTACTTTTTTGCATTGTCGGCCATCTTGGATTTTTTTTTTGGATTCTATACATGATAGATAATGTCCTCAGCTACAACCTCACCAAATTTCAGCTCTCTATGTATAAAGATGGTCGAGTTATAACCATTTGAAAGTAGCGTTGGCGGCCATCAGCTGAAATTGGTCAAAAACAGCTGAATATTATCTAAAATAGCAGAAATAAGCTTGAATTAGCAGCAGGATTTAGTAAGAGCTTAATTGGGAATAATCTGAAACATCTTAAACAATCTGAAATCTGAAATAATCTGAAATAAGCAAAAAAAGTGGAAATTATCTGAAAAAAGCTTAAGATAGCTTAAACAGCTGAATATTATCTAAAATAGCAGAAATAAGCTTAAATTATCTGAAGTAATTAGAAATAGCATAATTGTGAATAATCTGAAATATCTGAAACAATCTGAAATCTGAAAAAATCTGAAATAAGCAGAAATAAGCAAAATAAAGTTGAAATTATCTGAAATAAGCTTAAGATAGCAAAAACAGCTGAATATTATCTGAAATACCAGAAAGAAGCTTAAATGTCTTAGAAATTAGTAGCGAGAGTACAGTTTTGCAGAATTAGGCTGAAAAATGTTGAAATGAGTTCAAATAATGTGGAATTTGTTGAAACAAGCCTAAATTAGCATAAAAACAGCTTAATAGTAGCTAAAATAGCAGAAGAAGCTGAAACTAGCAGAAATAAGCACAAAGCATCATAATCTGAATAATCTAAAATATCTGAAACAATCTGAAATCTGAAAAAATCTGAACTAAGCAGAAATAAGCAAAATAAAGTTGAAATTATCTGAAAAAAGCTTAAGATAGCAAAAACAGCTGAATATTATCTGAAATAGCAGAAAGAAGCTTAAATGTCTTAGAACTTAGTAGAGAGAGTACATTTTTGCAGAATTTGGCTGGAAAAAGTTGAAATGAGTTCAAATAATGTGGAATTTGTTGAAACAAGCCTAAATTAGCATAAAAACAGCTTAATAGTAGCTAAAATAGCAGAAGAAGCTGAAACTAGCAGAAATAAGCACAAAGCAGCATAATCTGAATAATCTAAAATATCTGAAACAATCTGAAATCTGAAAAAATCTGAACTAAGCAGAAATAAGCAAAATAAAGTTGAAATTATCTGAAAAAAAGCTTAAGATAGCAAAAACAGCTGAATATTATCTGAAATAGCAGAAAGAAGCTTAAATGTCTTAGAAATTAGTAGAGAGAGTACAGTTTTGTAGAATTAGGCTGGAAAAAGTTGAAATGAGTTCAAATGATGTAAAATTTGTTGAAACAAGCCTAAATTAGCATAAAAACAGCTTAATAGTAGCTAAAATAGTAGAAGAAGCTGAAACTAGCAGAAATAAGCAGAAAGGAGTATAATATGAAGTATCGGAAACAATCTGAAATTGAAAAAAATCTGAAATAAGTAGAAATAAGCAAAATAAAGTTGAAATTATCTGAAAAAAGCTGAAATTGGCCAAAAACAGCTGAACAACAGCTAAAACAAGCAGAAATTATCTTAAATTACCAGAAGGAAGTTGGTAGAGCATGGTTTTGCTGAATTAGACTGAAAAAAGTTGGATTGATTAAAAACATTGTTGAAATAGCTGAAAAAGCTGAAATTTGCATAAAACAGCTAAATAGTAGCTAAAATAGCCAAAATGTCTAAATCTTTCAAAAATTATCTGAAAGGAGCATAATGATCTGAATTTAGCAGAAATAAGTCAGTAGAAGTATAAAAATGTTGAAGTTAGCTGCATAAAGCTGAAAAGAGTGCAAAGCAGTTGAAAAAACAGCTGAAATTAGCTGAAAGTAGCTGAATTTTTTTTTAAATTTTGTACAAGGAAGCTGAAGGAAGCTGAGCTAGTCCAAAATGTGAAAGGAGTAGTGAAATATTGTAAAGAGTTCCAAAGATATCAAGGATGTAAAATGAGCTCCATTCATTTTCAATGGGAAAAAAATGGCCGAAAAGGCTGAATATTTCAAAAAGCTAAAGTTGCACCAATACCAAAAGTCATAGCACCCATGTCCTAAATGAGCTGAACATTTTGATATATGAATTGTTGAAATAGCACAAAAACTGTAGGAGGAGTAGCGTGCCAAAAAACGTACGGAATCAGGATAGTAACTATAATAATAAATATAAACACAATCACTATAGTGTGAATGCCTATGTGGCATTCACACAACTAGATTGCATTTCCTGAGAAAATGCATGTGTGAATGCCAAAATGGCCGCTTCACCTAATGTGCATGTTCAATCAAAATGGCCGGTTCACCTAATATGCTTGTTAAATCAAAATGGCTACCTCACCTACTTTAATTGTATAACCAAAATGGCAACAATACATGCATTGACTTACTTTGCAAGGCAAGTAACTGCCTTGTATATTGAACCAAAATGGCGGCCTCACCTAATTTGCATGTTCAATCAAAATGGCCGCTTCACCTAATGTATGTTAGAGATTGTCCATAGCTACAACCTCACCAAATTTCAGCTCTCTATGAAAAAAGATGGCTGAGTTAAAGCCATTTGAAAGTAACATTGGCTGCCATCAGCTGAAATTGGTCAAAAACAGCTGAACAACAGCTAAAACAAGCAGAAAATATCTTAAATTACCAGAAGGAAGTTGGTAGAACATGGTTTTGCTGAATTAGGCTGAAAAAAGTTGGATTGATTAAAAAAAATTGTTGAAATAGCTGAAAAAGCTGAAATTTGCATAAACAGCTAAATAGTAGCTAAAATAGCAAAAATATCTTAATCTTTCAAAAATTTGCTGAAAGGAGCATAATGATCATAAGTCAGTATAAGTACAACAATGTTGAAGTAAGCTGCATTAAGCTGAAAAGATCGCAAAGTCGTTGTAGAAACAGTTGAAATTAGCTGAAAGTAGCCGAAATATTTTTAAAAAATGTACAAGGTAGCTGAAGGAAGTTGAGTTGGTCCAAAATGTGAAAGGAGTAGTGAAATATTGTAATGAGTTCCAAAGATATCAAGGATGTAAAATGAGCTCATTGAGTTCATTTGAGCTCCATTCATTTTCAATGGGAAAAAAATGGCCGAAAAGGCTGAATATTTCAAAAAGCTAAAGTTGCACCAATACCAAAAGTCATAGCCATCATGTCCTGAATGAGCTGAACATTTTGATATATGAATTGTTGAAATAGCACAAAAACTGTAGGAGGAGTAGCGTGCCAAAAAACGTACGGAATCAGGATAGTAACAGATGTAATTGTAACACTAGATTGCATTTCCTGAGAAAATGCATGTGTGAATGCCAAAATGGCCGTTATGACTTGAATGTTTAATCAAAATGGCCGCTTTACCTAATGTGCTTATTAAATCAAAATGGCTAACTTGTCTACTTAAATTGTAGAACCAAAATGGTAACAATACATGCATTGACTTACTTCGCAAGGCAATTAACTGCCTTGTATATTGAACCAAAATGGCCACTTCACCTAATTTGCATATTCAATCAAAATGGCCGCTTCACCTAATGCATGATAAAGAATGTCCATAGCTACAACCTCACCAAATTTCGGCTCTCTATGAATAAATATGGCTGATTTAAAGCCATTTGAAAGTAGCGTTGTTGGCCATCTTGGATTTTACAGTATTTTTAATGTTTTGCTTTGTCGGCCATCTTGGATTTTTGATTTGGATTCCGTACATGATAGAGGATTCCCTCAGCTACAACCTCACCAAATTTCGGCTCTCTATGTATAATAATGGCTAAGTTAAAGCCATTTGAAAGTAGCGTTGGTGGCCATCTTGGATTTTACAGTATTTTTAATGTTTTGCTTTGTCTGCCATCTTGGATTTTTGATTTGGATTCCGTACATGATAGAGGATTCCCTTAGCTACAACCTCACCAAATTTCAGCTCTCTATGAATAAAGATGGCTGAGTTAAAGCCATTTGAATGTAGCGTTGGCGGCCATCTTGAATTTTTACAGTTTTTTAATGTTTTACTTTGTCGGCCATCTTGGATTTTTGATTTGGATTCCGTACATGATAGATAATGTCCTCAGCTACTACCTCACCAAATTTCGACTCTCTATGTATAATGATGGCTGAGTTAAAGCCATTTGAAAGTAGCGTTGGCGGCCATCTTGGATTTTTGATTTTGATATAGCATTTGATAGGAAACATTCTCAGCTATCACTACACCAAGTTTCAGCTCAATATCACTAAAATTGACCATTTTATAGTATTTTTACTTTTTTGCATTGTCGGCCATCTTGGATTTTTTTTTGGATTCTATACATGATAGATAATGTCCTCAGCTACAACCTCACCAAATTTCAGCTCTCTATGTATAAAGATGGTCGAGTTATAACCATTTGAAAGTAGCGTTGGCAGCCATCAGCTGAAATTGGTCAAAAACAGCTGAATATTATCTAAAATAGCAGAAATAAGCTTAAATTAGCAGCAGGAATTAGTAAGAGCTTAATTGGGAATAATCTGAAACATCTTAAACAATCTGAAATCTGAAATAATCTGAAATAAGCAAAAAAAGTTGAAATTATCTAAAAAAAGCTTAAGATATCATAAACAGCTGAATACTATCTAAAATAGCAGAAATAAGCTTAAATTATCTGAAGTAATTAGAAATAGCATAATTGTGAATAATCTGAAATATCTGAAACAATCTGAAATCTGAAAAAATCTGAACTAAGCAGAAATAAGCAAAATAAAGTTGAAATTATCTGAAAAAAGCTAAAGATAGCAAAAACAGCTGAATATTATCTGAAATAGCAGAAATAAGCTTAACTGTGTTAGAAATTAGTAGAGAGAGTGTAGTTTTGCAGAATTAGGATGGAAAAAGTTGAAATGAGTTCAAATAATGTGGAATTTGTTGAAACAAGCCTAAATTAGCATAAAAACAGCTTAATAGTAGCTAAAATAGCAGAAGAAGCTGAAACTAGCAGAAATAAGCACAAAGCAGCATAATCTGAATAATCTAAAATATCTGAAACTATCTGAAATCTGAAAAAATCTGAACTAAGCAGAAATAAGCAAAATAAAGTTGAAATTATCTGAAAAAAGCTTAAGATAGCAAAAACAGCTGAATATTATCTGAAATAGCAGAAAGAAGCTTAAATGTCTTAGAACTTAGTAGAGAGAGTACATTTTTGCAGAATTTGGCTGGAAAAAGTTGAAATGAGTTCAAATAATGTGGAATGTGTTGAAACAAGCCTAAATTAGCATAAAAACAGCTTAATAGTAGCTAAAATAGCAGAAGAAGCTGAAACTAGCAGAAATAAACACAAAGCAGAAGAATATGAAGTATCTGAAACAATCTGAAATTGAAAAAAATCTGAAATAAGTAGAAATAAGCAAAATAAAGTTGAAAATATATGAATAAAGCTGAAATTGGCCAAAAACAGCTGAACAACAGCTAAAACAAGCAGAAACAATCTTAAATTACCAGAAGGAAGTTGGTAGAGCATGGTTTTGCTGAATTAGGCTGAAAAAAGTTGGATTGATTAAAAAAAATTGTTGAAATAGCTGAAAAAGCTGAAATTATCATAAAACAGCTAAATAGTAGCTAAAATAGCTAAAATATCTTAATCTTTCAAAAATTATCTGAAAGGAGCATAATGATCTGAAATTAGCAGAAATAAGTCAGTAGAAGTACAAAAATGTTGAAGTAAGCTGCATAAAGCTGAAAAGAGTGCAAAGCAGTTGAAAAAACAGCTGAAATTAGCTGAAAGTAGCTGAAATATTTTTTAAAAAATGTACAAGGTAGCTGAAGGAAGCTAAGCTGGTCCAAAATGTGAAAGGAGTAGTGAAATATTCTAAAGAGTTCCAAAGATATCAAGGATGAAAAATTAGCTCCATTCATTTTCAATGGGGAAGAAAATGGCCGAAAAGGCTAAATAATTCAAAAAGCTAAAGTTGCACCAATACCAAAAGTCATAGCCATCATGTCCTGAATGAGCTGAACATTTTGATATATGAATTGTTGCAATAGCACAAAAACTGTAGGAGGAGTAGCGTGCCGAAAAACGTACGGAATCAGGATAGTAACCGGAAGACAATCTCTATAGTGTGAATGCCTTGTTGGCATTTGATATATGAATTGTTGAAATGGCACAAAAACTGTAGGAGGAGTAGGATGCCAAAAAACGTACGGATGGAAGATAGTAACTGGAATAATATTAAATATAAACACAATCTCTATAGTGTGAATGCCACTAGATTGCATTTCCTGAGAAAATGCATGTGTGAATGCCAAAATGGCCGTTATGACTTGAATGTTTAATCAAAATGGCCGCTTTACCTAATGTGCTTATTAAATCAAAATGGCTAACTTGTCTACTTAAATTGTAGAACCAAAATGGTAACAATACATGCATTGACTTACTTCGCAAGGCAATTAACTGCCTTGTATATTGAACCAAAATGGCCACTTCACCTAATTTGCATATTCAATCAAAATGGCCGCTTCACCTAATGCATGATAAAGAATGTCCATAGCTACAACCTCACCAAATTTCGGCTCTCTATGAATAAATATGGCTGATTTAAAGCCATTTGAAAGTAGCGTTGGTGGCCATCTTGGATTTTACAGTATTTTTAATGTTTTGCTTTGTCGGCCATCTTGGATTTTTGATTTGGATTCCGTACATGATAGAGGATTCCCTCAGCTACAACCTCACCAAATTTCGGCTCTCTATGTATAATAATGGCTAAGTTAAAGCCATTTGAAAGTAGCGTTGGTGGCCATCTTGGATTTTACAGTATTTTTAATGTTTTGCTTTGTCTGCCATCTTGGATTTTTGATTTGGATTCCGTACATGATAGAGGATTCCCTTAGCTACAACCTCACCAAATTTCAGCTCTCTATGAATAAAGATGGCTGAGTTAAAGCCATTTGAATGTAGCGTTGGCGGCCATCTTGAATTTTTACAGTTTTTTAATGTTTTACTTTGTCGGCCATCTTGGATTTTTGATTTGGATTCCGTACATGATAGATAATGTCCTCAGCTACTACCTCACCAAATTTCGACTCTCTATGTATAATGATGGCTGAGTTAAAGCCATTTGAAAGTAGCGTTGGCGGCCATCTTGGATTTTTGATTTTGATATAGCATTTGATAGGAAACATTCTCAGCTATCACTACACCAAGTTTCAGCTCAATATCACTAAAATTGACCATTTTATAGTATTTTTACTTTTTTGCATTGTCGGCCATCTTGGATTTTTTTTTGGATTCTATACATGATAGATAATGTCCTCAGCTACAACCTCACCAAATTTCAGCTCTCTATGTATAAAGATGGTCGAGTTATAACCATTTGAAAGTAGCGTTGGCAGCCATCAG
>JBBPBX010037011.1:14635-31168 GCA_038048925.1 Garcialebias charrua | reverse complement strand
ATGATTGAGACAGTTTACACATCTTTTTTGGATTTAAAGCTGTGAAGCTCTGTGCTGTGCGCTCCTTGTAGTAATTAAATAATTAATGATATCAGAGTAACTTGTGACTAGTTGTCCGATTCGTCTGCCATGATTTCTTTCTTAACTCCGACCACTGACATTTTCTCTTGTTCCTTGGTGAAGCTGTAGCTCGTGTTTTGGTCCGTATAATTTGCTCTGGTTGTTCGTGTCTGAGCTGGAGGGACCCTCCGCTCCAGTGCTAACATGCTAACCTCCAACACGGTAACACTCAAAAGTGCTGGTTCTGGTCGTGTTCACAGCTTGGACTGCTTGTGCTGGCTGTGTGTTATTTTAGTTAAACCTTTATTTAGCTGGTTACATATGATTGAGACAGTTTACACATCTTTTGTGGATTTAAAGCTGTGAAGCTCTAGCTGTGATGCCGGTGTGCGCTCCTTGTAGTAATTAAATAATTAATGATATCAGAGTAACTACTTTCAAAGTCAAAGTCAAAGTCAAAGTCAACTTTATTGTCAGATCTGCAATATGTACAGTGCAGGACATACACAGGACCGAAATTGCGTTTCTCTCAGTCCCTCGGTGCAACAGTAAACATCTAAACATTGAAACACTGAAACATATAATAATAGACATAAGCATAAAATAGTAAACCTAACACTGTCCTGAGTTTTTTGCATAGTGGTATAAGAGTATGAAAATTTACACCAACTCTAAAACTAAAACATTAAACATTTAATGAACATAATATTGTCCTGAGTTTTTGCATACTAGTATAAAAAAAGAGTATAAAAAGTATAACTAAAATAAACTAAAGGTTTCTAGCATTGACATTTGCAAAGTGGCAAAGCAGCGTATGAGTCAATGTACACAGTATATGTATGAGGTAGTAGTTGATGTTGTTGTAGAGGCAAAAAGTGGCATATGCAGTAAGGCACATTGGGCATCCCTAAATAAGACCGTTCAGAGCACACTGTATATGTACCAGCAGTGGTGTAGATATTAGAGTAGTGTAAATAAATGTAAACAGTAGTAATTACATGTAAGCAGTAGTAATAAAAGTAAACAGTATTAATAAATGTAAACAGAGAATGTAAACAGTATTATGATTATAGGCAGTGATGTAATACAGACATTAGTGCAAGTATGAGAAGTAGTGCAAACTGTATGAGCACATGACCGAGAGTTTAGTGATTAACCCGTTTGATGACACAGAGTCTAGTGTTAAAAACTTTGTGTTGAGTGATAATATGTGAGAAAGTTTTAGTGTTAAGGCAGTTCAAATGGGAGGGGAGGCAGAGCAGGCAGAGTGTTTAGCATTCTGACTGCCTGATGAACAGAGCTGTCTCTCAGTCTGCTGGTTCGAGCCTGGAGACTCCTCAGTCTCCTCCCTGATGGCAGCAGTCTGAAGCAGCTGTGTAGTGGGTGTGTGGGATCACCTGCCATGCGGTGGGCTTTCCGAGTGAGGCGTTTGCTGTGTAAGTCCTGCAGTGAGGGCAAGGAGGTGCCCACGATCTTCTCAGCTGCTCTCACAATGCGCTGCAATGCAATGCAATGCTTTGTGACTAGTTGTCCGATTCGTCTGCCATGATTTATTTTTTAACTCAGACCACTGCCATTTTCTCTTGTTCCTTGGTGAAGCTGTGGGGTGGCTCGTGTTTTGGTCCGTATAATTTGCTCTGGTTGTTCGTGTCTGCTGTCGCCATCTTGCCTTTCTTCTGCCTACACATATGGTGCGGCCGCGGCTATTGCGCAATACTGGGGCGTGTCTGGGAACTATGTATATAAGACTGATCACAGCCCTCCTGACACTGAACAGCATACACAATATTACTCTGTTTGTGCCGGGGGACTGGATCTTTGGGATGAACCAGTCTTTGCCGTAATGTATTTTGGGGTTTAAAAGCCACTGGGACGTTGTGTTTAGAAAATAAACGTCTCAATGTCTCTGAAACTCCCGCAACATACGGAATGACCACTGGTCTGGGTCTGGGTTCCTTCTTTTCACCTGATGGCTGGCTGGAGTCCTGTTTGGGTTTCTTCTCTGCTTTCAGGAAGGCCCAGTTAGGATATCCACATTTCTCTAGAGCCTGTTTTGTGTGTGATTTCTCCTTCTGTCTGGCTCCTGAGTTAGTGGGGACGCTGTCTGCTCTGTGATACAGAGTCCTGATGACTCCTAACTTGTGCTCCAGAGGGTGATGGGAGTCAAACTGTAAATACTGGTCTGTGTGGGTGGGTTTGCGGTACACCTCAGTTTGCAAATTTCCTCTATCAGAAACTGAGACCTCACAGTCCAAGAAAGCCAACCTGCCATTTTTTACATCTTCTCGTGTGAACTTGATATATTTATCCACAGAGTTGATGTGATCAGTGAAATGTTGGACTTCCTGAGATTTAATTTTAACCCAGGTGTCGTCAACATACCTGAACCAATCATTTTTTGGTCTCTGTCCTCTGTCCTCAGACAGAACGGCTGGTGGAATGTCCTGGTACATCTGCAGCCCTCTTTTCATGGACATGGAGCTGTGACATTATGTTCTGTGCCTAATCCTCAGCCAAAATTCATCAGTCAGCTGGTTGATCCACTGTGAGAGGGTGCTATTTATAAGACTGAGCTGAATACAGATTCTAAGACTGAGGAAGTCTTTCGGACAAAAGACGAAAGGTTTCTACAGTTTTTTGCTTTGTTTTGTTTTGTTTTTTTGAATGTCCAAAGGACCAGACTTAGCTTTTTTAGAATTTGAACTTCTGTTTGAATTTTTATTCTATGAACTTTTTCCTTTTTGTTAAATTTACCATGAATTTCTTACAGGGCTATTTTCAACCAGTATACTGTATAAATATCAACCTTATGAACTTCAATATGTTATGAATTTTCGTTTCGCAGGTGTACACTTTCACAGGAGAGCTTTATGTTTGAAAACCTCATGGAAACACATTCCCACATGTCCAGTGTCTGATTCTATAGTCACGTTACTTATCTCTCACTGATGGGCTAACATGCTGCAGAATATCAAACAAAATTATTATTATTATTATAATATAAAGAGTAACTTGTACAATCCAGTCCAGGTTAGCAGCAGGTACAGTATAAAATCAGAAATGGTTCTTGTTGAGGAAAATGATCATATCTGCTCTTCAGGCAGTATGTGTGAGAGATCTGGACAAACAGTGTCTCCTGCAGTGGACAACACATTTGCTGGGTGTGGAAGAAGCTTGAACACAAATATGAGAATGCAAGATCTGACAGCAAAGGATAAGTCTTGTGTTGGTTCCACCAACAGCAGCAGGGTCCTCAGACAGAACGGCTGGTGGAATGTCCTGGTACATCAGCAGCCCTCTTTTCATGGACATGGAGCTGTGACGTTATGTTCTGTTTCTCTTCCTCAGCCAAAAGCTCCTCCAGTTGAGACTTTCTGGACAGACTGCAGGGAGGTGGTTCCTAAACAAACAACAGGTTCATCAGTATTATCAGTAAAAAGAGATTATTAAATCATTTTTAAGATTGAGAATGTATATAATTGCATCATACACTTACACTCTCCTCCTCTTCCTCCACTCCCTCATTCTCAGGCCTTTCCTCAGACTGCATGGTGACCCCATCATCTCCACAGTCTTCCTCTGTTGACCACCACAAAGAACATTACTAGTATTTAGATTTCAGATTTTAATAGCTGAAAAGGACAGTTGTGCATGAATGCCATTTCACTTGCTCAATCCGTTTTCTCTGGATCTGCTCCCAGACACATCATCCATCCATGGTGAGACTGTTCAGCGATTTGTAGACATACATGAGAATTTTGAACTAGATTTGAAGATGAACCGGTAGCCAGTGCATGGTGAACATTGTTGAGCCTGGCTAACATTATTAGCCATTTCAGGTCGTTTATCTAAGTAAAAAATACGAGCTAACGTTAGCATGGTGTTTACATTTGAGTTGACCTACCACTTTAAATCGAGTATAACTTGTTAGCTGCCTTAATGTTGGTATGAGACATAGTTTATAGTTTTATTTACATGAGCATTTTGAAGACGGACCACTCTGTTACTTCTGGTCGGACCCGGACAAAGCGAAAATAATCTGGTGGAGCTTGTCAAAGACGACCACTTTTTTTACTTCTCCACCCTCCTTTGCACAATTTAAAATTATTGCAAGTGCTGCACTGAACTGACTGGTCATTTTATTAAGTTAAGCCACGCTTTCGACCGCAGCTACTAAAACACTTCCGGTGGATTCTTCTTCATTGGTTTTTCGCTTCAACTTCCGGTGGTATTATGTGCAGTATATAATAATTACTGTATGTGCATGTTAGCTTATATTACTACCTTGAAATACTTAGATCATTCAAATTGATCCTGCTGCATCGTTGTATTCAACCATGTTGCTGTTTACTCAACAGAGAACTCTTTATGAGAGTTATGCTTTAAAAATGAAATACATCTCATGAAATTAAATGTTTAATTGAAGTGAAACAGTTCTGATGTCACATTAAAGGAAACTGCAGAGAATATTTCAGTGTAAAAGCACTGAAGTTTCTAAGTGTTTACAAACATCTTTACAGATTACAGATTAAAAACACGATTTGAATTTTTTTTTTTTTCATTTTTGAGAAATAGCGCCCCCCCGGTGGACATTTCAGGAGCCGCCACTGGGTCAAACTGCAAATACTGGTCTGTGTGGGTGTGTTTGCAATACACCTCAGTTTACAAATGTCCACCATCAGAAACTGAGACCTCACAGTCATAGAAAGCCAGTGTAGTGATACACCTCGTCTCTGATATTTTAGGGTTCACACCTCTCTGAAACTCTCAGTGTTACACTTGCTTGAAGCTCAAGGAGACAAGTGGACACTATATTTTGTAACAATTATTATGAATTAATGGACACTAATTAATCAGATTGAACTTTCTCTTTAATGTGTGTTAATTCAGAATTGATCTACAGTATATTTTTGTCATTTTTAATGATGATCTGTTACTTGCATGACTGTGACCTTCTGCTGGTTTTATTTCTGCAAGAGCAAGCAGACTCTGTCGCTAAGGCAGAAGTCAGGGTAAGAGCTGTTCTCTTCCTTCTCTTGTTTTGTCTTCAAGCTAGACTCAACAGGACAGTCCACCTGGTCGTTTATGTAAACAGTTTTCCTGTTGTCCGTCAAGAGTCTTTCTGCCTATGGAATTAAACTTCCATCTTTTATTTTGTTAGTTCAGCCAGTAGTCATTTAGGAGGTGGGTCAGACCCCACCTCCCCTATAAATGGGCACTTCCTGCATTTTCCTTTGGTGTTTGGAGGAGAACGAACTGACAACTTGCTTCCCTCTGGAAAGCTGGAGACGGCCCGGTCATGTGTCAACGACCCACGTCTCAGCTGGAATCATAGTAAAGCCTTACTGTGATCCGTTCACTCATTTCTGGAAGAATTTGTTTTCTGAAGTTTTACTTTGAAAGTTCAACCAGTGCGATTGGGGCCTGTTCCTGCCGGTGAAAGCGTGCTCCCGCTCGTCTGATCCAGTCATACACGCACAAAGTCGTCTGGACGTTCACTGGACAACACAGTCCGTTAGTGTCCACAAACTTCTCAGTCCTCACCTCACAAGACGTCTCGTCACCAGGTAAAGAGGCGTTTGTATGCTGCACGTGTCGGAAGTACAGCTAAGATCCGTATGGGAAAGCTCGCCACCCTGGTTGTTTTCAAAATAATTAACTTTAGCTTAACTTAGCTTCCAGTACTCCTTCCTCCTATTTCTTATTTTTCATAAGCATTTAATCTGTCAAGTAATGTGCCAACAGTTAAGTTTAAATTGTCTGTTTGTTTTAATTTGAATTCTTGTCAACGTAGTTAATTAAATCAGAGCTAATATCGATACAAATGTTTAATGTAATTCTTGTGATAGTTTCAATAAAAGGTCTATTTTCTGGTAGACCAATATAAGTTGAGCCTCTTGTGAAATTACATTCTTGTCTAATCACAGTAAAAACAATTTAGTATCGGAAAAAGGAAGAACTCGCGCATGGTGGCAGTTTGTGCAAGATTAAAGTCTGCTAAACTGCGCATCTACAATAATGGTGGCTCAGTAAGTGTTTAAATACCTTACCTAGCACATTATTTCTTAATTTGGTGGCCGTTTACGGTCTTAATCCATTACATTTGGTGGCTCGTCCGAGTTCCTGGAACGTTTATTGGGTTGTTTTGTGTAGCTTGATGTTACGGTGTTGTTGGCATAGTTTGCATCCTGGTTTTGGGCTTATAAGGATAGTTCTGGCTGGTGGAGTGTCCGGGAGTTGCTGATCGTGGCATTGTCTGGATTATTTCCCGATAGAATTATTTTTTATTTCACATTTCAACGTCTGTTTGAAGCTACGGATGAATGAATGTTTGTTTTTGTGAGACGTTTCATTACGTGTCGCGAGGCTGCATGCATTTTTCGTTTTGTGACCGCCGTGTCACCTCTGCTTCATTTTATTGCATCTGCGATTTACTGTTAAACGTCTGTTTCACTCTTTGCTGCTCCATTTTACCTAATCTGTTACAACGTGTTTGCCGAGGTTCGGGAAAAACCCACTCCGCTTTGGACCGGACTGTGATCCGGTTCCGTTTGACGTAAAGTCCGTTGTTGTACACAGTTAGCGTGCTGCCTCCCCTGGGGGCGTGAGAGTTAGCTTGGATGTGTTGTGCTCGTTAACAGAATTTTTCTGCGGTGTAAAAATACGTTTATTTTGTGAAAGAGTGTCTAGGACTTTGGATCGGGCTAAGCTAAACGGTACCGGGACAAGATGGCTGCTTAAAACGCTGTGATTGGTCCATTGTGTGTCGCGTTCAAAAACGTTGGTTTCTGTAGACTCTGGTTGTCAGATTCATTTTTGCACACATTTCTGACGGTTTATCTGTGTTGTTTCAGTTCTATACGCGTGATATCGTCGAAGACTGGCTTTACCGCGGTGTTTTGCAATATTTATGGCTGTTTTAGGACGTTAAAAAGTCCGTTCCACGCTTTTGTTCGACCGACCGCAGGTCCGTGAACACACCGCTCGAACGGCACGTCGCACGTGGGCGGCGTTAGGTTTGGAAGACACAGTTTCCCATGAACACTTGGGTTTTAGAACTACAGTTCTGTCTTCGCTGTGATTGGTCGATTACGCTGTAAGTGTTGACGCTTGCGCAATGGGTGAAGCCCCGCTCCTCGTCAACTTTCACTTCGGTATACCTGCTCTTACAGACTTCATGCTTGTTTGTCCGTTACTATCTCTGAAAAGACTGTTTCATCGCGGTGTTTTTGGGATTTTAATGGGTGGATTGAGTCTGTTGCTCTGTTGACTGCCGATCGCCATGTGACCAGGTCACGTGACGCCGGGAGCTGCAGCTCCTTTATGGGTCCGACCTTTTTTCTTTTAAACTGCAAGGTTAAAATAACACACATGAGGCGTCCTTTGTTTTGATTTTCACAAAATCTCACAACGACAGCCGTTTTTGTTTAACCTTGTCACAGGTCGACAAATTATTGAACATCACTGATTTTTATTTCATTTAACATCTTGGATGTTTTCTGAGCAGCTCATACACTTTGCATATTTGCAAGCTGCGAAATGAGACCCGCTTTACTTGATTTTTCACAGAACATCAGTACAAAGATGGACGTTCGATCAGGTGAACCACCTGAGGGGGCCTCTTGTTCTGTGTATCCTAGATGGATGGATGGGGGCCTTGGGATTCCTGCCCGTGCTTCCCGCAAAGTGGGGGAATCTGCCTCATCGTATGCTAATTACTTAGCTGCTAGGAACGTCCGTCAGGATAAGTGGGAAAATCCCCTGTCATTCTACGACAGGCTAATCTCGGTCTACTCCGGGGGCAAAACTGTCCCTGGATTAGAGGAAAATGTGGAGTTTAAACGTCTTTTCATTATGAATCTTATGCCTTTTCAAATGAAATGTGTTCATTTTCTGGTTGATTGCAAAAAAGATTCTATGGAAGTGATAAGACAATATGCTACGTCAGTTTTTGAGGCCGAAATACAACCTAGGATACCATCAGAGGTTTGTACAGGTCAAAAGGTCACATCCCACTCGCAGACATTAGAAGAGGTTCCCTCTCCTTCAAAGTGCGAGAGGTCACAGGTTTTTCATAATAACACCCAACACCATGGTGCTACGAGCTGTAAAAGTGACTCTGATCGGTTCATGGGAAGTTCTGCTGCCCCTCAGGTTGATGACCCTGAGATGAGCAAAGAACCATACAAGGCAGGTGTTCGCTCTCTAGATGAACCAAGATGGTTCAGATCGAACCAAAAGAGTTCTCACCTAGGTCTCACAGTGGGTGAACTTCGAGAGAAGTTGATGTCTGGGAACCGTGACCCTTTGAAAAAGGTCTGTCCCGACATGTACCCCCGAGAAGCGGCCCTCCTGCCCCTGCCCCTCGAGCTGCACAGCTCGAGACATGCAATGAGTCACACATGCTCCAGATTATGGAAGCGGCGCCTCCGCGCGTGGACGTGACTGAGGTTGTAAGTTGTTTGTCAAATGATTTGAATGTTACAGATGTTAACCAAGCTGACACAACGTGTGATGTTGTCCTTGATGATAACACAAACAACGTTGTTCATCCTGATGAAACGACGCGCAGCACTGCCTTTTGCAACAACTCAGTGCACATAGTTGACAACAACAACGTCAACACTGACATAAATGCTGACAGCAAACAAATTGCTGATGATCAGCGTCCTGAAAGTCCAGATGCTGACAGCAAACAAATTGCTGAAAATCCACATCCTGAAGGTCATGAGGCAGACAGCCATCATGATGCTGACAGCGACGACGATTACACAGACAGAGTCACACGTACACAGAAACGTGTGGAAAAACCTGAATGGTTTCTGTGTAACTTTATAAAAAGGGGGATAGCTAAGAGAGCTTACCTGCCACTCACATTGGAAGGGGTCCTCGCGCAAGAAGCGCTCCTGGTTAGCGGCTCAGACGTGTCTACCATGTCAGCCGAACTGTTTGAGGAGCTAAGGACCGCCGCTAACGATGTTGACAGGCAAATACCCTTTGTGAAATACACTTATGGTGAGCAACAGGGCCTCGCAAAGACGAGAACAACCCTAATAGCCATGGTTCACATGCAGATTGGCGAGATGTCACTATACCACCCGGTATATGTGTCTGAACTTGACTCACTCCGGGCTCCATTTGTGGTTGGCCAAGATTTTATAAATCGCTTTGAAGCGATTATAAATTATGGCAATCAGACAATGTGGGCCACAGTGAGCAGTCCACTGCCATTCGTGGTACCTCCCCAAGGTCAGGACACTGACTGTCTAACAACAGGTACCGCTAAGGTCACAAGGGATTCCCCAACCGAGACCACAAACCCGGTAAGTGAACCTTCATATACAGGTGAGACAGAGGAGACTCAACAATTGGACCAGACTCTGGCCCATCACGAGGACCTCCTCTGCGAGATGACACCTTCAGCGCTCACTGAACACTACCTACCACCGGTAGAAGAAGGTGTGGAGATCCATGGGTCCCACACCGAGGACGCTGTGCTGTCCTCTGGGACAGGTAATTCGGTTATCATCCAAGCTTGCAGTGAAGTCTTGGTTCAAGGACATCTGAGCCCACAAAGTGACAGTCTACAACACGCTGACAGTCACTTGGACTTCATTGTTACAAATTTTGTGGACCCCTCCTTGAACAAAAGGGGGGCAGACTCACACTTCCTACCACAGGTAGAGGACGGTGTAGAGATCCAAGGATCACACACCGAGAACGCTGTGCTGTCCTCTGGGACAGGTAATTCAGTCATCAGCCAAGCTTTCAATGAAACCTTGTTTCAAGAGCATTTGAATCTAGAACTACTCAGCAATGACATAGTTCTTACAGACTCAAAGAGCACCTCTTCATTCATGAAGTGGGAAGACATACATCACAACGACAGAGACACGCCTGCGATGGCGCCGACAGTTGTGACACACCTGCATTACGCAGAAAGAGGTAAACGTACAGAGGTACGTTGGCCGAGACCTATAAGGTTCCTGTACAAGGTTCCCCATAAACTGCGCGAACAGCTTAAACTAAACAATGGCATCCTAACTCGTGCCCATGGACGGACGTCCACACCTGTGCGCGTGGTCCCCCATGACCACAGGGGGGTGAGGTTAGGTCATGCCCATGTCAAGGACAAAGATTTCAATAACCCCACAAACGACAAAGATCTCGCAAACTCAAAGACTTCATGGGAAAAGAAGGTCGTCCAAGCACAGGATAGTAAATAAACTAAACAGTTTAAACTATACTAGTTGCGAAAAGAAACCGTTCCAACTAGAACTTAGAAACGCTAAGCATAAAACCCACAACAAAAAACTAACCTTAACAACCGTTTAAATCTGCAGGATTTAATTGACATCGGTTATAAAGCTAAGAACTGTTTTTCTTGTGTGTGACACGTTGGAATCTGACGACCAGAGTGAGTTTGTTGTAGTGAAACGTTGTTTTTAGTTGCTTGATTGCGACTTTTGTTGTTATTGAAGTTGTTATTGTTTTCTGAACACTCCCAGCCAAAGAGGTTTTGATTGTTGATTAGTTGAAGACTTAAATGGATTTAACTATGCCAACATGCTGTTCATTTTTGTTAAGGATCTCAATCTTTGATGAGTCACAGTAGATTAATACTACTTAAGGTACTATAATCTACACTGATCTCCCAATCATTTAGGTAGAACCGATTCGATCGTTTCTATTCTAGATCTATTCATTTTGATGAGTCTCGCCATAGACTTCAAAATTTATAGGGAATACCAAATCTTGCGTCGTTCGTCTAAAAGACAACAGACATTTAGACCAAACTAGATTTCATTTTTATTTTAGTTTAACCTAAACTAAGTAATGAATGGAGGAATAGTTTGAAAGAAGAGGCCTTCGTTACAGAAGCCCTCCAAAAACTCTATAGGTAGACATCCCTATATTTGATTTTTACAGCATTGATCCACCCCTTAATTGGTAATTTTAGCTGATCTAATCCATGATAGCTTACATACCAGGTGCATATAGGTAAGGCTTAATGTAGAATCCCAATCATAAGCCCACCTAAAACCACATAATTGCATGACACATTGAACCAGGGTGGCACCGACTGGAAGCCATCCAGCCTGCAACCTTCGATGTGGGGACCTGCTGATCCAACGTTGGTCTTCAACCTTCATCCAAGGCCGCCTCCTCTGCTTCAATCGAGGGATCCCCTCTACATGCTGATTAAATTCCATTCTTGCTGATGAAATCAATAACCCCCATCGTTGTGGATTTACCGTTGTGGATTATAAGACTTTGTTTCCAAGGGATCACAGACTCAGTTTTCCATGGGTTCACAGACTATGTTTTCCAAAGGATTGAAAGCTTACCGCAAAGGGATTACCTACGAACAGTATGGAATTTCCAAAACATTATGGGAGTATAATTTTGAACTTTTTTTGATTTTTTTTTTCCACTTGCTGGATTGCATAGAGGTCAGAGACATTCGGTGGTATCCTTTCGTGTTGGAACTCATCTCCAAGGACAGGCGATGACTTCCAAAAAGGGGGACTGTAGTGATACACCTAGTCTATGATATTTTAGGGTTCACATCTCTTTGGAACTCTCAGTGTTACACCTTCTTGAAGCCTTCAAGGAGACGAGTAAACACTATTTTGGTTAACAATTATTATGAATTAATGGACACTAATTAATCAGATTGAACTTTCTCTTTAATGTGTGTTAATTCAGAATTGATCAAACAGTATTTTTGTCATTTCAATGATGATTTCACTAAGCTGGTATATTTTAAATATGACAAAGTTAAGAGAACATCTCAGAATGATCATGCTTTAAACTGTCTGCTCTATGCAGAATAAGTGTCTAAAGTTGAATGAACAATCCTTCGTATTTGTTTGAACTGTTTTTGTTTCGAAGGAAAAGTGCTAGACATAGCTTGCTTTCGGTCTCCCGTCCTTTCTAAAAACAATGAATCTGTTCTCAAAACAAATCACATGCACCTGCATCTTCTCACTTATGTTTTCTATGTTTTGTCTACCCTATCATCTGTCACTCAAACTCACTCACTTGCAAAGTCACTCCTTCTCTAGTGATGGACAGCCAATCAGCAGGAGTATTTTTTTTTCAAACACTCGATTCAAACAACTAATTTTACATTTGTCTTTTATTGGATAAAAAAAGTAGTTAATATGCCTGTGAAGAAAGAAGAATGTGTTAACCACAGGCTGTGGTTAACACATTCTTCTTTTTTTATCCAATAAAAGAGTGTTTGAAAAAAAAACAGTTTGAGAAGGGGCAGATAAGATTATTTTCTTCGTCTGATTCCTTTCATTTAATGCATTGTTTTTAGGGCTGGACGATATGGCCAAAATTTTTATCACGATATAGTTCTTAATTTCGGTCGATATCGATATAATTCGATATCGATATAAACAATATAAAAGCCTAAAAAAAACTATAAACTATACAAATAAATTAATGTTCTCCTTGTATTTGTATTTAGCCTCCAAAAAGATGGAAATCACCATCAAATAAACATAAACTTCTCAACCCAATAATTCTCAGTCGGGTCATCTGGACACTTTCTTTTTTATAGAAACGTTTCACCCTCCATCCTCCATCCAGTTTCTATAAAAAAGAAACTGTCCAGATGACCCGACTGAAAATTATTGGATTTGGTACGTGGATTATTGAGCATGAACTTTCTTGCCATAAAATTCTCAACTGTGTCAATATTAATAGTTTTAACTTTAAACATCTTTAAAATTTACAGCATTGAAATTCATAGTTAATTAAATAAAACTTTTGGGTGTTGTTATTTATAAGAAGCTGACATAGAAATCTCATGGAAATTACTTAAGAATAAAAATAACAATCAATTGCATTACTGTATAAAGTAAAATAGTTTTTGAATGACAAAGTTTTGAATATATTGAATAATGTAATGATTGTTCCATATTTAATCTGTTGTATTGAAGTTTGGGGAAAAGCATGTAAAACTATTACAAACCCTGTTTTGTTTTTAAAGAGCTACAAGAATTATTAGTAGGAAGTGCTATGGTCACCCAACAAATATTTCATCAGTTTAAATTATTAAAATTTTATGATTTGGTTGAACATAGTATTTTACAAGTCATGTATAAAACTGAAAAAAAATTACCCCCCAAATATTCAATTAAAATTTGTTTAAAGTTATTAAACCCTGAAGGGAATGTAAATGTTTGTAAAACCTCCATTTAGGACTAGTTTGAAGGAGCTGAGTTGTAAATCAGGAAACAGGATTGTGTTGACTTGATATCACCATAAACATTTCTAAAACTATTTATATGTTTTAAAATATGATTAAATCAAAGTTGTTGGGAAGGTGTGGTGCAGGTGAAGTGAAGGTTGTTTGTTTGTAGTTATTTTGTATTTTTTAAACAAGGGGCAGATATTAAAACACTATTTTCGTCTTTCTGCACATTTTCATTCAGTGTTTTTTCTTCTTCTGATGAATTTGTTTTATTTTGAATAAAAAAACATGCAGCGCTGCTGGGGCTGTTTGTTTACGTTGTAGTTTCAGGGAAACGTTGGCTCAAACTTTATTGTTCTTCATCTTCTGACTCTCATATTATATCGAGTGGAAACTCTTCAGATTAAACAAGTTAGAATAGATGTTTCCACCGCTAGTTAGAACGACTTTGTCACGTTTTGCAAAATAAAGAAACCGAGTAGGACTCGCTGCAGATGAGACCTGCAGTTTAACAAAACCGAACTACGTCCACACCGACGAATTAGTCTTTCCTCTCATCAGTGATGTCGTCTCTTTCTCTTCGCTTGTGAAACTTTGTTCAGTCACATTCTGACGGTCATGAGCACTCGTTTGACTCGTTTTGAAGCGAAAACTTAACGCGCTTTGGAGACTAGCTTAGCTTTTAGCCTGCTACCGCTAACGCCTGCTGCTGGAGTGAGCGCTGCGTAACAACGACGTCACCACGCACGTTTTGTGTCACAGCTTTTTCTGTCCGGGCGGGTTGTTGAAGCAGCCGCTCCAACCCGAACAGAAACAGAAAAACGTTGTAAAATCCTATCGAAATATCGAAAATATGCTTAAACTTCATATCATCGTTATTGAATAAAAGTATATCGCGATATTTATCGTTATTGAATTATCGTCCAGCACTAATTGTTTTATTCCTTGCTGTTTTGTAAATAGTTTTCTTGTGCTTTTTTAATCTGGAATGAATAATAAAAAAAAAAAAACATTGTACCAAACGGGACTTGATCCCACAAGCTTTGGGACCAAAGGCAGACGCTTTATCAGTTGAGCTATCCAGACACATTAGTTCAGCATTGTCAACTTCTCCTTTAAAACGAAACGCCCCCCACAAAATTCTGGCTACGCCCATGAATTCTCTCGTGACAACCTCAGTCATTTCCTTGTTCATTTCACTCAGCGGAGGGAGAGGAGGAGAAGGAGGAGGGAGCGATTACTTGACTTTTGGGGAAAAAAAACAAAAGAAAACTCCAGATAAGGGATTAAGAAGGGGAAATTAATACATTTATGTCACATATAAAACAGTCCTGCATCGCTTTGAATGAGAACATGCGAATGCTCGTTGGCTGCGCGCTCCCCCGTGGTCTGCTGAACTTGACTTCAGCTCCGCCTCCTGCTGAATTTTCTCTCGCTGAATATTCTGTGTTTATATGCTAATAAAACGTCCTAATAAAATAAAACCATGGAGCGCTGGTCCAACACACCAGAAGACCAGAAAATCTGATGGGACTCGGGCAGCAACTTAAAACCCGAGTTTAATTCTCTCGTGACAACCTCAGTCATTTCCTTGTTCATTTCACTCAGCGGAGGAGGGAGCGATTACTTGACTTTTGGGAAAAAAACAAAAGAAAACTCCAGATAAGGGATTAAGAAGGGGAAATGTATAGATTTGTGTCACATATAAAGCAGTCCTGCATCGCTTTGCATCGCTTTGAATGAGAACATGCGAATGCTCGCTGGCTGTGCTGGGACAGGTGGGGGCGTGGGTTAGGGGCCAAAAACTCAACCTTCTGTTCTCTGATTGGTCCGGTCAAAAATCTACCTGAGAAATCGTTATCTATGGGAGAAGTCCCAGACTGAGCAGTGAAGGGAAATGAGAATTGAGCGGAGCTGTGCAGGAAGGCGAGGGCCAGGCTAAAACTAGAAGGGAAACTAATAAAACAGAAAAACATCACAAGGGGAACAGACAAGACCAACGGATGCCCACTAGAAGGTGCCATCCTCACCTAAAAGGGAAACTAATAAAGCTAACAGAAAAACATCACAAGGGAAACAGACAAGACCAACAGGATGCACACTAGATGGTGCCATCCTGACATCAGGAAGTCCAACATTTCACTGATCACATCAACTCTGTGGATAAATATATCAAGTTCACTCGAGAATATGTAAAAGATGGCAGGCTGGCTTACTTGGACTGTGAGATCTCAGTTTATGATGGAGGACATTTGCAAACTGAGGTGTATTGCAAACCCACACACAGACCAGTATTTGCAGTTTGACTTCCATCACCCCCTGGAGCACAAGTTAGGAGTCATCAGGACTCTGTATCACAGAGCAGACAACGTCCTCACTAACTCAGGAGCCGGGCAGAAGGAGAAATCCCACACAAGACAGGCTCTAGAGAAATGTGGTTATCCTAACTGGGTCTTCCTGAAAGCATAGAAGAAACCCAAACAGGACTCCAGCCAGCCATCAGATGAAAAGAAGGAACCCAAACCCAGACCAGTGGTTGTTCCGTATGTTACGGGAGTTTCAGAGAAACTGAGACGTTTATTTTCCAAATATAACATCCCAGTCACTTTAAAACCCGAAAATACATTACGGTAAAGACTGGTTCATCCCAAAGAGCCAGTCCCCCAGCACAATCAGAGTAATATTGTGTATGCTGTTCAGCGTCAGGAGGGCTGTGATCAGTCTTACATCGGGGAAACTAAACAACCACTGGCCAAAAGGATGGCCCAGCACAGATGATCAACATGATCAGGCCAGGACTCTGCAGTCTACACTCATCTCCAGGCCAGTAGTCACTCTTTCAGGGATGAAGATGTTCACATCCTTGATTGAGAGGAAAAATGGATTGAGAGAGGAGTAAAGGAGACCATCTTTGTGAAAAGAAACCATCCATCATTAAACAGAGGTGGAAGCCTCCATGTTCAACTGTCCCCTCTTAAGGCTTGGTTATATTTGTGCTTTGGTCCGCAAGCTGGAGCGCGCGGGCTGCGCGCGCACTCAGCCGTGCGGCTTCATGCGTTTACAGTGTCGCACGGTGGCGCATGGCAAAGTGCTGTTCTTTTACGGACCAGCAGGTGACAGTACCCTCTAAAACCTGTGCATATGTTGCAAGAAAGGTGTAGAAGAAGAAATCTACAGTAGAAGAAGAGCTGTTTGAAATTACACAACAAAAACAAATGGCTTTCTGCTCGCTCGGGGAATTTAATACATTTGTATCACATAAA
>JBBPBX010037011.1:0-14405 GCA_038048925.1 Garcialebias charrua | reverse complement strand
CTTTTTATTTTATTTTATTTACTTTAAATTCTTGTATAAATTTTAAATTCACTCAGAGTACATAACAAGTGGAAATCTGTAGGCACCTTATGATTACCATACCATACCATACCATTTTATTTATAAAACACTTTAAACAGTGACAAGGCCAAACCAAAGTGCTGTACAAACAAACAAACAACAGGCAACACACACAATGAAGTACAAAACAAAAGACATAAAACATTGCAGATTATAAATAAAACAACCAAACAGATCAGCTGGTGTTGAAAGCGACAGAATAGTAATGGGTCTTTAAGCGGGATTTGAAAACCAAGCGGGAGGGGGGCCTGTCTGACAAGCAGCGGTAACTCGTTCCAGAGTCTTGGGCCTGCTACAGAGAACGCCCTGTCACCTCTGCGTTTAAGACAAGTCCCTGGAACTCTTAAAAGTACCCGGTCCTCTGACCTCAAAGCACGTGATGGGACATATGGGTGTATCAAATCCGAGAGATAAGCGAGAGCAAGACTGTTCAGCGATTTGTAGACATACATGAGAATTTTGAACTAGATTCAAAGATTAAGCCAGTAGCCAGTGCAGGGAGGCCAAGACTGGTGTAATGTGCTCACTTTTGCGTGTACTGGTTAAAAATCGGGCTGCTGCGTTCTGGACATGTTGTAGTCAATAATAATCAAGTAATCAAGCCTAGATGTAATAAATGCATGAATTACTGTCTCCAGGTTATTTTTGATAAGATGGGCTTCAGCTTAGACAGTCGTCTCAGCTGGAAAAAACAGGATTTAATGATCATATTTACATGACTGTTGAGTTTCATGGAAGGGTCCATTATCACTCCCAGATTTGTGACTTTTTGTTTTTCAGACAGGGGTAGAGCAGAAAGGTTGATGTAGTGGTTCGAGATTGTGTCATTGGGAAGGAACAATATGGCTTCAGACTTCTTATCATTGAAACTTAAGAAATTTAAAGCAATCCAGTCCCTGATGTCACCCAGGCAGTTGAGCAGAGGTTGAATAGAGCGTGTACCATTAGCCCTGTTTCCATCCATTTTCATTTCGAATTTTGAGCTACCTCGCAAATATGTAAATACAAATTAATGCAGATCAGAAGTGTTTCCATCTGCTGGCTTGAAGCGCTTCTTCCAAGCCGCGCACAGCGTCATTACGTCAGACGTCAGCGTCATTACGTCAGACGTCAGCACTGCGCATGTCTACAGTAAACCAGAGAGTAAACAGGAAGTAGCGGTTGACAACAGAACCCGGCCACACATCTCGTCAAAATGGAGAGAATATTTCAGGTACGTGTTGCTATCGGGCGAGTTGTATTTATTCTGTCATGCCAACTAGTTTTAGCGAGTTACATGCTGTTCGGAGCGGAAACAGCTGATCAGTCACGTGACGTGAATGTGCGCTACGGCAGCACGAGTCGGCAAATGTGTTTCCATCTGTCGTTTTGCGCAGCTGCTCGGTTTCGCAGCTCCCAAAAACCACCTCAAGCGAGCGTATAAACTTTTTGGCGAATTTCAGGAAGTAACTTCGTATTTTGCCGTTTCCATTAAGCTTTTCTGCTGCGATACTTCAAAATGCGCACCTAGAAACCTTGATGGAAACACGGTGATTGTGTCTTAGGGGGAAGTAAATTTGACAGTCATCAGCGTAGAAGTGGAAAGGTATGTTGTGTTTCCGGAAAATAGCTCAGAGTGACAGCAGGTATAAGGAGAATAGGAGAGGACCCAGGATGGACACCTGCGGAACCCCCCATTTAAGTGGGCTGCACTAACTGCAGAACTAAAATCGTTGATGGAAACACAAAAGGACCTGTCAGAGAGGTAGGATCTGAACCAATTGAGGGCTGACCCTGTGATGCCCACCCACTGCTCCAACCTAGCAATGAGGATCTCATGGTCAATGGTGTCGACCAGACCTGACGCCTATGAGGCGTCAAAAACAATTATAAATAAAGGGGACGTGTCCCCCCCACATTGAAAAGAACATTCATTTGGACCCCCCACCACACACACACACACACACACACATACACACACACACATTTACCATTAAATATTAGTTCACCCAGCACTGTTTCTATTTCTTGGTGAAAAAATCCATTCCACTTGATTAATAGGAGAATGTTCAAACACTAAAAGTCCACTCCGGGTTTTCCCGGCTACAACACCACATGCAGGGTTTCCCCTCAATCGTCTGCCTTGGCATGACGTTCATCTTTGAGTTTTTTTTTTTGTTGATTGGGTGGGGGGAGGAGGGGGAGACACATCTGTGTTGTGTGCTAGCTTAGCGCTATGTTCATGTCAGCAGTTGTTGACCAAGGTGGTGGTGGTGGTGGGGGGGGGTTTAGGATGCGAGAGCGAAGCAGAGTGCTATGTCTGTAGCATCTTAGCCAGCGCATCTGTATTGTGTGCTGCTAGCTTAGCACTATGTTAGTGTGGGCGGTTGTCGACTGGGGGGGTTAGGATGCATGAGAGCTCTATGCACACAAGGAGAGCTGTTGGTCAGACTACTAGTGGTGCCATGCTCTCTAAAATAGTTACTGAATCAAATGTTTACTTATGTAGGTAAATGTAGATTTTTAACTACCAGAATGCAGAAAATGACATCTACTTCATTCAAAATCTTCTGGGGAAAATACACATACACACACCCGTGTCCCCACCCCACACATTACAAATGCTTCTGACAGCAGTGGGTTAGATTCAGAGGCCTGCAATGTGATTATAAAATGGTTGTAAATTTTCAGATAAGGCACAACCTTATATATCAATGACATAAACATTGATAAAGATGCCAGATAAAGAGTCCACATTACAGTAATGTTAAAAAAGAAGTCATTGCAGGCTGTTGACCATTAATTAGCAAATACAGTATGCCAACTTAACATTATTACATCTTTATGAAATTATTAAATACAGTCATGTTACAATAACTCAAGGCAATATTAGTACAACTCTACTCTTCAGAGTTTAACAAAGAAAAGAGAAAAAATGTTTCAACTACAGGAGGCTATGGTAACGAACAGGACAAACAGCACTTGATTATATAAAGATCGCCTAACCTTATTTGTAAAGATGCAAAAAAAAAATACAAATCTGACACAAGTACGACACGGCGCAGTAATTTATTCTTGGAGCTTTTGAACCCATTCTGAGCACCTCTTTGTAGCTTAAAAAGGATCTGAATCCTTTCTTCTAAATTTGATAAGTGCGCTTTGAGTTTCTTCCAGTGTCTCGGTGAATGTTGACACCTCCAGGATACGATGCTTCATTTTAAGCTACTTAAGCATTCTCCCTCTCCTGCAGAGCCTCCTACAGGGATCACGGTGCAGATTCAAAGGCCACACGGTATTTTCAAACAAGTTTGGTGCACAGAGCCGATTTGGAGCTGGCTTCCCACAGCATTCTGAAAAGTGACCCACGACGGAAACCTGCCAAGGGCTCGAATGACTCTGGATTGACGCACTTCACACTGTGATCCAGAGATAGAGCCCCACATCAGCAGTTTATTAACTAATAAAGAGAAAATTACAATTGGTGCCTTCCTGGTGACGAAGGACAAAATGTGCTCCAGGTGCTTTTATGCTTTCACCAAGGTCCTACCAAACAAACAAAGCAGGAGCTGCTGAAAGTAGAGGGGCAAATGGGGGAGTTTTGTCCAACCAAAATACAAAATTAACTCAACGGTCTTGAAAGGAGGAATTAAATCAGCCTTTGTGCTTCTATTTTAAAACCTTTGCTTTGTTTCATTTTTCTCATCGGGTCGCCGGTAGTGTCAGTCACTGAACGGTGGAAAAAAAATCATTTCAGAGGAAATTTCTGAAAGATTATGACAGGATCCACTCTTTGAGGCGTCCTTGAACGATTTTCTCCCACGGGCCGTGCTGCCGGACAGTAGATTAAAAGTAAACAAGGTCAGGAACAACGTTAGTTTTTTTTTTAAATGAACAGACAAGAACTGCTGCAGATATCGTAAACTGTGCTCAGACGAGGAGCTAAAGCTGATTGCTCTTTAGAGGTTAGTTTGTCTTTTGATCCTCCTTTATAATTTCATCTCGTCAGAGATACCGTGGGTTGTGTAAGTATTCACCCCGGCCCACGGTAATCTTTACATTTAATTTTGATTTGCAACCTAAAGACTGCAAATTTGACTTTAAGAAATAAATCTACAAAAACACTTCAGATTATTATAGTTTAATAATAATAATAATAATAATAATGATAATAATATAATAATAATAATAATAATAATAATAATAATAATAATAATAATAATAACAATAATAATAATAACAATAATAATAATAATAAAAATAATAAAGTGTTTTCTCCATTCGGTGTTCCCATACAATGGCAAAATTTGCTCTCTGCATTTAACCCATCCACCACCAGGTAGAGCAGTGGGCAGCTATTGAAAGCACTGGGGAGCATTTGGGGATAGGGTGTGCTGCTCAGAGACACCACGAGATGTGCAATGACTGGGGATCGAACTTGGGACTTTCGGGTCCCGAGTCGGCTGCCCTGCCTCTGTCTACCCAATAAACTTGTTGTAAATAATGTTATAGATATAAAATTGAAAAGATTGCATATATATTGTCTTTTTAAAGTCAATACTAACAGCTTCCTTTCTGCAGCAGCTACACGATCGAGTCTCTTCATGTAGGCCTAAAAAACTTGGTTTAACCAGTGAAATATTTTCCTTTGTGACCAAACGTCTCCATCATCGTCAGGTAGGCTACTTATGTTCCACCTCATGTTACCACATGTGACGTGAATGACATTAAAGAACCTTGGAACTTACGTCCATCAACCTTTAAATGAAACCAGAGTTTGGGTTGGAATTGAGGTCTGGACTTATGCTGGATTTTTAAATGGCTCTCCTTAAACTACTGGAGTGTTTGGGGTCAAGGTAAACCTCTGTCCCAGTCCATCTTTTTCCAGGTCTCTCTTGTAGATCAGTCCTCGAGGCTCAATGAGATTAACCTGCCTAAATAAAGGTCGAATTAATCTTTCCTTCAACTCCGACCACTTTTCTCATCTTTGCTGTTGAGGAATGCACAACGCTACCACCGCCGTGCTTCACTGGTGTTCAACATGATGGTTGGTGTTAGATTTGTATCAGACCAGAAAGTTGAACGTTGGACTCCACCACATAATATAATAGAAACTAATCAAACCTGTCCTCATTTTCAACACCCATTGTTGAGTGTATAGGCGATAATGGTTTTCCCTGATTTCCTGGGGCAACTGTGGCTGAGTGGTTAGAACAGTTGTACTCCAATGGGAGAATTGGAGGTTCGATTCCACCAGCAGTCACATGCTTAAGTGTCCCTGGGCAAGACACTGAACCCCTCATTGCCTCTGACGTGTGTCCCATTAGTGAATGAATGTGATCTAAAGTTCTGATTAATCTGTACAGATTCAGATTAGTTTAGTAGAGATCTACAGATCGAGGTGAATGGTGGCGCAGAGGTTAGAGAACGTGGGCATGTGATTGGAAGGTCGCCAGTTTGACTCCCTGGACCGACAACATCACTGTCTCCACCCTCATTGGGCCCTTGAGCAAAGCCCTTAGCCTCCAACATCTGCGCCCAAACAGGTCTCTCTTGAAAATGAATCCTGGTGACTCAAGTGAGACTACCTGTATACATAAAGGTTGAAAGAATCTAGAAGAGTGATGTGTGAATGTGTGTGTGGAGGTAAATGAGGGCATAATAATAATAATAATAATAATGAATTTAATTTATAACGCACTTTTCTTTAATAAAAATCTCAAAGTGCATAGGCTGTATTGCAAAGCACTTAGAGTATTTTGACTAGATAGAAAGCCGTTATACAAGTACATTACATTTACCATTTACCTGATTTATCTTTAGATATCTACAGTAATTAACGTTTGGACTCAACCCAATTCAAAATGGATGCCACAGCTACTTTAGCCAACACAAAAAAAGACTATAACTCTGTCATATTTAAACATGCTGAACTAAATGCTGATGTGCTCGTAGCTGTACGTCATTCATATATGCACAGATGTTGCTTCAGAGAGCGCTGTTTTTTCATAAGTTGACCAGAACGGCAACAACCCATGGAGATGTTTTTGTCTATAACTTTGACATAAAAGGTGTCAAGTGATATGAAATAATTCAAGGGCTGTTGGGCCTTTGTTTAGGAAGTGTTTGTTGATGTCCCATACACAGATAACCCCATCTCTCCAAAGGAGCTACCCTGCTCCATTAGGGGATATTTTTGATCTAGAAAAATTCCCAAGAGAGGTGAATACTTTGCAACTCGCTCTCAAATGAGCTGCATAATAATCAACGCTTTATTTAGCTTGACGAGTTATTTGCATACACCGTGTTTTTCTGAAATGACTGTGATGGTGAAGTGTTTCTTGAACATCAAAGTGGATTACCGCATTCGCTGAATTCGAGTCACAACACGGCAGCATCCCCCAGACTCTCAGCGGTTGGTCTTGTTAGCATGTATAATTCAGCTGGCTGCTCACCTCGTTGCCAAAATAGAGAACTTCTTTCATATTTTCTACTTAAATTTGTTTAAAATGAGCGGCCGGGCCTGCAGCTCCGGGCTCGGCTCAGACAGGAGAGCTGCGGAAGCTGAAGCTTTGCCGTCATGGAGCCAGTCCCCCCCACCCCCCAGGAGAAAAATGAGTTCAGGAAAGCAGTGAAGGTCAAAGTAGAATCAGCAAAAGAAAGACTAAAATAATGATTGCATTAACATGCAGCTGGGGAGCCGTGCTCTTTAAAAGAGATCCATGGAGGAGGCGGTACAACGGTCGCTCACTCTGTATGCTGCCATCAGACTCGAGAGGGAGCAACACACACGCCCAACAAATATGAAAGTGAGTTCTCCCTCTCAGGCGTGCACGCTTGCAGCTTTGCACACTAATATGTGTGGGCTAGCACACAGAGGGTAAGTGCATGGGAATGTATTTGTGTCCATTTTATTTTGAATGTATTATTTATTTCTATACAGTATTCTAATGGCATTTCCGCCTGGGTGCGCTGATCATTTTCCTGTTTTCCATTTCGGTCCCTTTTGGGTTGTCTTCCATTTGTGACATTTTATCTGAACACTGACTCAGTCACAGCAGCTTGGCTTTTTTTTTTAACCTAAACCTCAGCTTTACATTAAACTGTTGTATTTTAAGGGAATTTGTTTGTGGGCAGCACAACATTCATCCAACAATATACTGTCTGTTCAGACGTGAAGTTCGATTGAAGGTAGAGTCAGTCGCACTGTCTCCATCTTCTCCTGGGGCATCTTCAGCTTCTCCCAGGTCAGATGGAAAACTCTGTCCCTACAGCAAGTTGCAGGTGAGTCCTGAAGTCGTCCAGCAAAACTTTGAACCAGGTGCCCAAACTGCCTCACTGATCCTCTACGTGGATCGCCTCAGATTCCCCCTAAAATGAACAAACTTCTCACCTAAACTTTCAAGTTTCTTTGTCATTCGCATCACATGTGGTACCTGAGGTGGAATGAAATGGTGCACTCAGGATCCAGTTACATCCAAAAAATAGCAAAAATATAAAGTATAAAAGAAGAAACTATATAAGGATCTAAGATATACAGTAAATATTTTTTTTAATTCAACCTTTATTTAGACAGATTAATCCCATTGAGCCTTGAGGACTCATTTACAAGAGAGACCTGGTTTCAACAAAGAATGATGACAACAACGGACAACAGTGACAACAATAGTTGTCATATATCATGTCATATATGTCATCTAATAGGAAAGCTTTTTAGTCTTTTATTCTTATTTTATTTTTTTATAGGAAAGCTTTTTAATCTTTTTTATGTTTTACTCTTTTTATATACATATATGGATCTTGTATTGTATCTGAAATAAAGAAACTACTACTACTACTACTACTAATAGTCATAAAAATGCATACAGATTATTATTTTTTTAACAAGTTAAAATAAGATGTCAAAAAGTAGTAAAAACAGAGAGATTATAAGGTAGGTGTAGAAACCTAAAAACAGGAACATGTCTGCACTGGTTCTTGCCAGAAGTCCAACAGATTCTTAAAGCCATTTAGAGAGGTCATGGTCGAGAGCTTCAAAGACCAAAGAGGAGATATATGGATGCAGTTAGAGAGGACATGGAGGTAGTTGGAGTGAGGACAGAGGATGCAGAGGACAGAGTGAGGTGGAGGAGGATGACTCGCTGTGGCGACCCCTGAAAAGGGAAAAGCCGAAAGAAGAAGAAGAAGATGGTCGAGAGCTTCAGATCTTTTTGTAAGATATTCCAGGAAGCAGGAGTGGAGTAGAAGAAGGCCCTTTTTCCAAGTTCAGTCCTCACTGACGTAACACTGCAGGTAATCATGTCCTGAGAGCGCACGCTGTATGGTTCTTTGCTATTCACAGAGGACTGAGTGATATTAGCAATAACAGCATTGTAAGAGAGGGACAGTATAACATGGAGGCCTCCACCTCTGTTTAATGATGGACGGTTTCTTTTCACAAAGATGGCCTCCTTCACTCCTCTCTCATCACTGAGATGGAGCATTTTAAGTATAATCTTAAAACCTTTTGATTCAGACAGGCTTTTAATACCTAGTAGTTCTTTGGCAATCTTGCTGTGTTTTAACTGTTACCGTTTTTTATTTTATTTTAACTGTCTGTTTATTAATTATCAATTGTTTGTTTTTAACTTCTGTATTGTGCAACACTTTGTGCACCTTTTGGCTGCTGGAAAGGGCTCTATAAATACAGTTTGACTGATTTATTAATTGGTTATGATTGTCTATGTTGTAGTGATAAATATCTCCTGGAGGGTAAACTATATCTTGGCTGCAAGTATCAAGCTGCGAAACCTACAACTGATAGCTGTTGGTCATTAATTACGATGAAGTTTAGCAAACTTCTCGGTAAACATTCGAGCTCCGTGGCTTCAGCGGTGTGTTCTGTTCAGTCCGGGGCAGGCTGTCTGATTTCGGTCAGCCGCGTTCAGTCTACCACTCCTCTGAGACGGGCAGATTGGGCACAGCTGGCCGGGATCGGGTTGCCTGCTTCGGTTGAGCAAGAGTGGCACCCCGCTGAAGCCATGGAGCTCGAATGTCCAATGTGAACTAACTTTACCACGGTTTAATGTGGTGCTATGGCTCTGCAGACATCGCACATTGCTGTCTTGCTTTGTCTAGTGTAAAATGTTTCCACACAGCGGACATGTTGATCAAAAGTTGGTTAGCTGTTAGCCACAGTGCTGCTCACTCAGTCGTCACGTTGTAGCTGGCTGCAAACCATGAAATGGATTTCCTGAATGTGAGGTGGGTCTTATTACTCTGTGTTTCATGAAACACGCCTCCGTTCAGGAAATCCATTCCATAGTTTGAAGACAACGTGCAGAGCAACTGGCAGGGAATCACATGAGAAGAAGTTTCATCAGACACAGACATGCATCATGGTAAATGGAGCTTATTTATATAGCGCTTTCCAGCCCCCTATGAGGGGCCCCAAAGCGCTTTACAATACCAACCATCCACCCATTCATACACACATTCATACACCGGTGGCGGCAGACTGCCATGCAAGGCGCTTTCCAGTCCTACCGGGAGCAACTCAGGGTTAAGTGTCTTGCCCAAGGACACAACGACACATGGTGTGGGGAACCGGGATTCGAACCGCCAACCTTCCGATTGGGGGACGACTGCCATTACCACTACGCCACGGCCGCCCCATTCATGGATCGGAAATCTCTGTAGGTTTGATCGGAAAAATCCGATGCGTAAATTATACTAGTATCGGAGACCAATAACGATTCCGAATTGGCCCGATCCCTAATATAAATACTAAAATAAACTACTACTTACTACTACTAGAGTAAATACTAAAATAAACTACTTACTGGTACTACTCCTACTTGTGTACATAATTTCGTTCCATCTCATGTGATGAACTTGAACTACTATCCCTACTTCGTGGTTTTTCACTTATCGCGGGGGCGGGGGGGTCCTTAATACCCGCTCTAAACGAGGGACTACTGTATAGCATTACACAGATATTTCAACAGAAATGTGAAGAAATTGCTGCCAAAATGGAAGGATCGAGTAAAATGACCTGCTGTTTGTGAATAAAACTGTATTTGTACTTGTCCTTTCTGAATCTCCATTGTAGAGACGTCAGAATTATCAGCTTGATGTTAGACAGTGAGGAGGCAGAAAAACATCAAATCATGACAAAAAAAAACTCTGTACCACTTCACTGTCTTTCCTTTATAATGATGCTAAAAGGAGCACACGCAGCCGACACGGAGCAACATTAGTATTCATCTCATCTTGATTTGGTGCGTGTGACGAGCTTGAAGACACACAATCAGCCTCTTCTTGGCTCTGTTTTGTCTGCCCAACCTCTTGATCAAATATCTGCATTTCACACTCACATCCTCAGTCGTACTCCGTCAGCGCTCACTTTGAACAAACCGAACACCTAGTTAGTCAGCTCCTCCACACGATCATTAAAACTCCAACATGTGAGCTACTTCTCCTGCTCACCTTGGCAACGTGAGAGAAACTTCTTTTTTGCCTGTCTTCTTCTTGTTTCACATTAAATATTCAGATGGAATATGTATTACACTTCTGCTGGGAATAAGTCAAACAGGTTTTTTCAGACGTACACACTAAAAACAGTTGGGTTAAAAATAACCCAATATGGGTTATATTAAACCCAGCTGCTGGGTTATTATAGGACCAGCCCAGCAGTAGTTAATTTGACCCAGCATGTTGGGTTGAACCATTATAACCCAACGGTTGAGTTAAAATATTCTACCCAAATGCTGGGTCAAATTAACTGCAAATTTGGGCAGTTTCAACCACACATATGTGTTATATATTCTACCCATATGCTGGGTCAAATTAATTAAAATTCTGGGTTGTTTCAACCACACATATGTGTTATATATTCTACCCATATGCTGGGTCAAATTAATTAAAATTCTGGGTTGTTTCAACTACATTATTTGTTATTTAATCTGCCCATATACTGGGTCAAATTAATTAAAATTCTGGGTTGTTTCAACTACATTATTTGTTATTTAATCTGCCCATATACTGGGTCAAATTAATAAAAATTCTGGGTTGTTTCAACTACATTGTTAAGTCAAACTAATTAAAATTGTGTGTTATTTTACCACATTTGTTCAGTTAACTATCCTAATGCTTGGTCAAATTAACCGAAATGACAGATTAGTTATAACACAGTACAATGTTTCAGAAAATAAATTGCTAGACTACCCATTTCTATACTCAGTTCAGGAGCAAATCTCTTACAACATAATCCTAGATGTGGTCATGCAAAGCACATGATGCAATAAACACGTAAACAATACTGGGATTTTTACAAGGTGCTGCCTTGTAATTTATTAAAACTTGATGTCAACAATGTAAAAACTAATTATTGAAAAAGTTCAAATTATTGAAATTAAAACAGTAATGTAACACTTCAAATTAGTGTCATTAAAACAATGCTTAACAACTAAACATTTAACAGGTCTAATGTCAAATTGTCCTTGAGGTTCTTAGTTCTCTTGGCATGCAAATATTCTAGTTTGAAGAAACTTTACCAGTTTGGACTCCCCTCCTGGCACTTCATAGACCACACACTGCAGAAGTTCCCACACATGTTCACATTCCTTTGGGTATTTAATGTCCAAGATAAAGAAGGCCTTGAAGCAGACATCAATGGCCTGAAGCAGAGTATCGTGCTCGAAAGCCTGTCCAGCAGTGATGACAAAGGTCTGAGATGTATGCTGATCATCATTTCCCAGTGTCAGAGCGTAGAGGTAAGGTCTGGATACCATAGCCTCATGGAGGTACTCCACCATATTTGTTCCAGGCTAAAAAAAAGAGAAAGAATACATAAGAGTAAGTGAGTGTAAGAAAGGACCAAATGATAGTTTTCAGATAAAGGTTAGGTTTCCCAATTAGATGTACTGTAGGACTTACAGGCTTATGATCGATGAAGGCCAAGCTGCATTCTTTAATGGTGTGGCGAACCATTTTTGCACCACGGCCACGGCCAACTTTGTAAGCGGTTGGAGGAAGCAAGGCTGGCAGCTGCCTCAGAGCAAGTTCCCCAACAGCATCTGTATGAAGAAGACACAGGTATCAATATAAGGGCTGGGTTAAAAAAATAAAAGAAATTGATTTAATTGATCTTGGATTGATTTCATTTAAATTTGGGAAAATCTATTCACAGGACATGAGACCAATTGTTCCACATTGCTTTTTGTGTGTGCATTTCTGTATTGTGTCACTCCTGGATTGCTTAAAGATAACAAAGAACTTTGTTTGCAAAGATTTGGTGTGGCGCTTGAACCAAACAATGGTATGTAAACATCTGACTGAAACACTTCTCCCAGGCCTGTATAAATGTGTGAAAAACGACATTCTAACAAAATGTTTTAGTTTTGTTACAAATATTATTTTTATACTTCAAGAAATGTCTTAATGAAATAAACAGTGATGAAATGTTTTAGTTTTATTATTTGTTTTACTAAGGTATAGTAAGTTTTAATAAGTTTATTGAACATGACAGAAGCTAACTGAAACGTTACAAATATACAGTTTTCATACGCTCAAAAGTGGGCAGAAGTATACTTTTATTAACACACCTCTGCTCCTGCAACCTCATTCCCATCACTTCCTATTTTTCAAGAAAATTATTAATTTCTTAAAAATTAATGCATCCAACAACACTGTTACCATCAAATCCTTTATAATTTAAAACCTTTGAAACTTGTGACAGTCTTGTTTCAAGATTAAACTGTTTAATTTACAAATTTGCTCTGAAAACCTGTTGTTTATGGTGAAGAGAAAAAAATAAAGTGATATTGCATTTTACAACAAAGTTGAATCGTTTTCATTATTTAAGAGCAGAATTCAAATTGAATCAAATTGTGATTAATCGATTCAGAACCTTGTGATTCAAAACTGAATTTAGAATTGGCCATGATACCTACCTAGCCCTAATTAATATGGTGTGGAATGGTATTCCTGTGATTCTATTTAGTATCTGTGGTTTTGGTTCTTTTGGCGACACCTACAGGTGATTCTGAGAAACTTCATGATGGGAAAATAATTATTATTCCCACCAAAACACACATGATTAACAATTATTACATCCACATGGACGCAATTAGAATATAACCTGCAAAGAATATAAAAAACAGAAAGACTGAATAGTTTTGCACAGCTTAAATTCTTGTTATTTGTTCATTTTTAGCTATTTTAGCAGTTGAAGAACGTGATGCATGATGGGACAAGACGACATTCCTCTGTTCCAGGGTATATTTAAATGAAAACAATGTTTTTCTTGTTTTTAATTCATTCCAGATTTGAAGAACACAAGAAAACTATTTAAAAAAAAAACACATAGTAACTCAAATTCCACTTTTTAAAGGACCAATGAAAACACTGACAAGGAGAAAACAAAAAAAATCAAACGAGCTTAAAAATCAAATTAGAATCTGGTTGACAATCATGACACCCCAAAAAAATCTCAAAGACTTTTTACTAAAAACACTCACTCTTCCAGAGCTCGAGTCGTCTTTCAAACTGGGAAATGACTGAACCAAATCCGATGCCAGGGCCTTTTTGGTCTCTGATGAAGGACTGTAACACAAAAAACAGTTACACAGAAATAGTGAAAACTAGTTTAAATGTATAGTTTCTATACAAATACTATATGACAAATACTTATGATTACCGATTTATTTAAATGATTATTAATTAACTGAAAATGTCTAGGCTATTTTTGTTCTAGTCTATAACCCAGGTCTATGCCATGTACTGTTGCTATACAGCTGGGTATTAAATAAAAAACTCTCAAATGTTTTTTATACACAACCCTTACTGCTTTGTTGCCAATTAATCTAATTAGCTGCAAAATGCTCCCCTACCAAAATTACCTTTTAATAAAAATGGTAAAATTTCTTGGTTTAATCCTTTTAATAAAAATATACAACTTAATATAACATTTGTTTTAATCAAGAAATGTGATTTTTAAGCAGCTATTTAGCACAATTTAGAGCAGGTGGAAGAAGGACTGAGCACTGATCAAGGTTAACAGTGCCACATGCTTAAACTTCACAGGCCTCTCTCCACTGCAGGCACTCTAAAGTGACAAATTTGAAGTTTTATTAGCATATTTCTCTATAAAGATATTGTTTGAGATTTATGTGAAGTTGTCAGAAGACATAAATTAAAAAAGAATGCAGTCAACTCCCAAATAATCACTATGAGTAGCAATGCAGACATGACATGCTGTGGATGTCAAAAATATATTTTAATATAACAAAAATATATTTCTTACCTTTAAATCTTTCTACAAAGTCTGTCAGCTGCCACTTTGTCAACGTGTTGATGACAAAGCTGTC
>JBBPBX010037010.1:17850-31169 GCA_038048925.1 Garcialebias charrua | reverse complement strand
CAAGCACATCCTGATCCCTGATCACGTGAACAAAGTGTTTGAGAACTTTCGTACACCATTAGAAGCTCCAGGACGTTTATGTGAAGGGTCGTGCCTGGCAGCCATGCCCCCTTCACCGAATGTGACAGGTAAGTCCCGCCCCAACCGGAGAGAGACGCATCAGTGAAGACCGCCTGGAATGACGTCACTTTCCCCAAGGGAACCCCTTCTGACAAGATTCTGGGATTCCCCCAGAAAGCCAGGTCCACTTCCACTGATGGCAGAACCATGACTCGGCGAAGTTTATGACGTACCAGGTCAATCCTCTGACGTATAAACCATTTCTGCAGCTGACGCATGTTTAATAAACCTAGTCTCACGATGACGTGAGTAGTCGCCATCATTCCCAATAATCTCATTATTGTTAACGCTGGCCCAGATATGTGGTGTTGGACATACCGGAGGAGTGACGTCAGCGAGTCCTTCCTCTGGTCCGACAAGACTGCTGTCATGTTTGTGGAGCAGAGGACCACTCCTAAAAAAGTTATATTCTGTGTTAGGACTATATAACTTTTTTCCCAGTTTATGGCGAAACCCAAGAGGGACAGGTGGTTCACCAGAATAACAGTCTGAGTCTCTGCTTCCTCTCTTGAGCGAGACAACAGCAGTAGATTGTCGAGGTAATACAAAATCCTGATGCCCCTTGAAAGCAACGGATGCAACACCGCTTCGATAATTTTTGAGAAAGTCCGGGGAGCTAGGACAAACCCGAACGGAAGCCGGTTGAACTCATAACAGACCCCTTGGAACGTAAATCTGAGGAACTTCCTGTGTTTGGTTACTATGGGAACGTGGAAGTAGGCGTCGCAAAGGTCTATCGAGACAAACCAATCCCCTCGCGTCACGTAGTCAAGAACGCGTTTTATTGTCAACATATGTGAGATAAGTGTTTTTTAATATTAATGTTTTCTGACTAATGTTTATAAATTTTTATGCTAAGAGTTAATGCTTTCTGCAACACTTGTGAGTTACATATATGCCTGGCTAGTTTAGTGTCAAGCTGACCCTTAAATTATATCTGAACTCTGTTTTCTGCAACTTGGTTTTGCAATTATGTCTTGGTAAGAGATCCAACAAACCCTTCAGATAAGACATTTTTTCCTTTAGCCGTGCCTAGCACCACTTTGCTCTGAAAAACATGTTTGAATGAAGACATCACACACACGCACGCACACACGCACACACACACACATCCACACATGCACGCACGCAAACACTGCAAGGTATAAAACGAGGAGCCCTCAGATGAACATTTTTGAAGTTTACTGAGAGCCTCTGATCCAGGTGTCCAGTCCGTATTGATGTAAATTTTCATCTGAGTCGTGCGGCTTCCCGGCTCTGTGTCATGGTGAGAATTCTTGTAACATCAATGCCTTGAGATTGTGTGTTTTTGCTGTTTTTTTGTGATGGGAAAATATGACACAATTTATCCTAGCAAATAACAGTTTGTTGAGTTCAATACTTGTATGTTTTTTGTACATCTGAGGTGATTGTACAACTTTGTCTGTTTTGCTTTTTCCTTCATCTGTCACAGACTTTTTAATAAATGACACATCATTTTAATAGAGTCTATGTGTGTTTTTTTCTAAACAACCGCGTCGATCCTTCAGCGAGCCTGAATTTGATTTAGAATATCATAAAACATTATGAAAGGGGTGAGTCATGATGTGTTTGTTGAAGAGCGATAAATCTAAGATCGGTCTCAACCCTCTTGACTTCTTGGGAACAAGGAAGTACAGGGAACCCCCGACCTACGAACTAGTTCCGGACCTAAGGACCGTTCGCAGCTCGATTCTACCGTAGCTAGGGGGTGAAAATAGCGTCCCAATCGTAGGTCCTGGTTTCGTTCGTAGGTCGCGGAAATAACGCTAACGGAGCGCCGCACACATATTTATCGGCATGAGACTGAACAAGCAGACATACTGGGCCATAAACATGCACAGAACTTTATTTACAAACACTTATCTAACACATTACACCACACATTCATCCATAAACACACACAGTAACTGTACATCAGTAACTTAACATCAGAACTGCAGCAAATCAGGTAGATTGTGACCTACAAAATGATGTCAACCATGAACCCTTCTCAAAGAGCATCTTTTAACATCAGAACAGCAGCAAATCAGCAGGAACTCACATCAGCAAAATGATGTCAACAATGACACATGAGCACTTCTCAAAGAGCATCTTTTAACATCAGAACAGCAGCAAATCAGCAGGAACTCACATCAGCAAATGATGTCAACAATGAAACATCAACACTTCTCAAAGTGCAGCTTTTAACATCAGAACTGCAGCAAATCTGCATAAAACCACATGCATCCATCCATCCATCCATCAGCAAAATGATGTCAACCATGAACCATTAGCACTTCTCAAAGAGCTACTTTTAACATCAGAACAGTAGCAAATCAGCAGGAACTCACATCAGCAAAATGATGTCAACAATGAAACATCAACACTTCTCAAAGTGCAGCTTTTAACATCAGAACAGCAGCAAATCAGGAACTCACATCCATCCATCCATCAATCAATCCATCAGCAGCATCACATCTATCAGAAACATGTTGCAACCATCATGTTTTTGAAACCAGTGCGTAGATGTGTGTCCATGTGCATGAGAAAGAAGTCCATGAACTCAGAAAAAGCTAGAAGCAGCAGAAAAATGAAACAAAATTGCCTTACTTTGACTGAAGTGTAGGTAGACAGATGATGTTTTTCTCATGATCAAACCTGCATCTGATGGAACTGCTTAGCCATTGCTCAACAATGAATGTTGGGAGCATTTTAGGCCAGCTGTTAGTTCAGGCAGGTGTCAGTTCAGGTGTGTGGTCCTGATGTGAACAGGTCTGTGCATCACATGAAGTTTTTTTGGGTTTTGGCAGCAGTCATTTAGGCAGAATGACACAAAGGTGATGGATGGAGGCAACATGCAGGACACCAGAGGCAGGAAGAACAGACGTCCAGGAAGACAGTGTTGCAGTCAGACATCCATTCATGTAGAACGTGCAAGATGTGATCTGTGTAAGAATGAACACATACATGAAAATGTGCAGTTACAGCTGGAAAATCACCTGCAAAGAAAACATGAAAAACACACAGAGAACAAGTTCTCCGTACATGTGTGGTGTGGTGTAGGCAGGAGGCTTGAGGACAGGCAGGAGGCTGGAGGACAGGCAGGAGGCTGGAGGACAGGCAGGAGGCTGGAGGCAGAGCAGCAGGTGTACGTAGCACCAGAGGCTCATCCATGAGGTGGAGCAGCAAGTGGAGCTGTTGAAACACAAACACACACAGACGTCAATGCCTACAGATAACAACAACACAGACAACAACAACTTCTCCTTACTTGTGTGGTGCATGTGTGGAGGACAGGCAGGAGGCTGGAGGACAGGCAGGAGGCTGGAGGCAGAGCAGCAGGTGTACGTAGCACCAGAGGATCATCCATGAGGTGGAGCAGCAAGTGGAGCTGTTGAAACACAAACATACACAGACGTCAACGCCTGCAGATAACAACAACACACACAACAACAACTTCTCCTTACCTGTGTGGTGCATGTGTGGAGGACAGGCAGGAGGCTGGAGGACAGGCAGGAGGCTGGAGGAGGTGCAGGAGGCTGGAGGAGGTGCAAGAGGCTGGAGGCAGAGCAGCAAGTGTACGTAGCACCAGAGGCTCATCCATGAGGTGGAGCAGCAAGTGGAGCTGTTGAAACACAAACACACACAGACGTCAACGCCTGCAGATAACAACAACACAGACAACAACAACTTCTCCTTACCTGTGTGGTGCATGTGTGGAGGACAGGCAGGAGGCTGGAGGAGGTGCAGGAGGCTGAAGGAGGTGCAGGAGGCTGGAGGCAGAGCAGCAGGTGTACGTAGCACCAGAGGCTCATCCATGAGGTGGAGCAACAAGTGGAGCTGTTGAAACACAAACACACACAGACGTCAACACCTGCAGATAACAACAACACAGACAACAACAACTTCTCCATACCTGTGTGGTGCATGTGTGGAGGACAGGCAGGAGGCTGGAGGAGGTGCAGGAGGCTGGAGGAGGTGCAGGAGGCTGGAGGCAAAGCAGCAGGTGTACGTAGCACCAGAGGCTCATTCATGAGGTGGAGCAGCAAGTGGAGCCATTGAAATACAAACACACACAGATGTCAACGCCTGCAGATAACAACAACACAGACAACAACAACTTCTCCTTACCTGTGTGGTGCATGTGTGGAGGACAGGCAGGAGGCTGGAGGAGGTGCAGGAGGCTGGAGGAGGTGCAGGAGGCTGGAGAAGGTGTAGGAGGCTGGAGACAGAGCAGCAGGTGTACGTAGCACCAGAGGCTCATCCATGAGGTGGAGCAGCAAGTGGAGCTGTTGAAACACAAACACACACAGACGTCAACGCCTGCAGATAACAACAACACAGACAACAACAACTTCTCCTCACCTGTGTGGTGCATATGTGGAGGACAGGCAGGAGGCTGGAGGAAAGGCAGGAGGCTGGAGGAGGTGCAGGAGGCTGGAGGAGGTGCAGGAGGCTGGAGGCAGAGCAGCAGGTGTACGTAGCACCAGAGGCTCATCCATGAGGTGGAGCAGTAAGTGGAGCTGTTGAAATACAAACACACACAGACGTCAACGCCTACAGATAACAACAACACAGACAACAACAACTTCTCCTTACCTGTGTGGTGCATGTGTGGAGGACAGGCAGGAGGCTGGAGGAGGTGCAGGAGGCTGGAGGCAGAGCAGCAGGTGTACGTAGCACCAGAGACTTATCCATGAGGTGGAGCAGCAAGTGGAGCTGTTGAAACACAAACACACACAGACGTCAACGCCTGCAGATAACAACAACACAGACAACAACAACTTCTCCTTACCTGTGTGGTGCATGTGTGGAGGACAGGCAGCAGGCTGGAGGACAGCCAGGAGGCTGGAGGAGGTGCAGGAGGCTGGAGGAGGTGCAGGAGGCTGGAGGCAGAGCAGCAGGTGTACGTGGTACCCAGAGGCTGTTCCATGAGGCGGAGCAGCAGGCAGAGCAGCAGGTGTACCTGGTACCTGGCGCTGTTCCATGAGGCGGAGCAGTAGGCAGAGCAGCAGGTGTACGTGGTACCTGATGTTGTTCCATGAGGCGGAGCAGCAGGCAGATGATCTGTTGAAACACACCCACACAGACGTCAACACCTGCAGATTAAAAAAACACATAGAAGAACAACTTCTCCTTACCTGTGTGGTGTGGTGTGGAGCTGATGTGTGGATGGACCGGGGGGGCGTGCCGTTTTGGAGGCTGTCGAGAGAGAGGTGATGATTACAGTAGGTGTAGATGTAACGTAAAACACAAAAATAAACTAAAAAAAATTAACATGTCTTTACTGTACCTTTCCGACGATGCTGTGCTGGAATGTGAGGGTGGGCAGGTCAGTGATGGGATGGTGGAGCTGGTAGAGAGGAGGGGGAGGAGGAGGAGTAGCAGGCTGTGAAGATAAGCAGATACAAATTGATTAACAGATGAAATGTAACGTGTGTAACATAACACAACTCAGAAAAATAAAAATAACATTTCATTATAGTACTGTACCTGGAGGGAGGGAGCAGGGGGGGTGGTTGGACGTCTTTTACTGGGGAGAGGGTGGGCTGTCCATGGCCTCCTCCTGGCTTGCTGTAGGAGGACTGGATGGCCTTTCAGCTGGTGCACCAGCAGATCTTGGAGGTGGTGCTGTGACCTTTGTCACATAATTGAGCATGCTGCTTTGCACCTGTTCGTGCTTTTTGTCCTCCAGGATCTGCTGGTATCACGCAACATCATGAAGGACAGCCCGAGAGACCTTGGAGAACCTCTCCCCATCTTCGTCCTGCGCCTCCATCCTCGAGAGGAAGCTGTGGAGCTCTTTAAAGCCAAGCACCATCTCCTTCCTGGTGAAGGTCTTCTTGGCCGGAGGGATGGCCTGCTCCTCCTCTTCCTCAACCGGGACGTGCCTGTCCAGCTGAATCAGGTCATCTGGGGACAGCTCCTGTCCTGCTGAACCCAGCAGCTGTTGGACGTCGTCTTGGTCCATTTCCAGCTCCAGTGACCTGCCCATCCTTACAACATCCTCGATTACACGGTCCACCTCCTGGGAATCGTGTACCTCCTGAACAAGCTCAGGACATAGCTTCTTCCAGACTCCGCACATGTTGTTTGGAGTCACACGATCCCAGGAGTGGCCAATGTTCCGCACAGCATCGAGGATGTTGTAGCTACGCCAGTAGTCTTTCAGTGTGAGGGTCTGAGAGTTCTCGGTTGCCTCCAAAGCGGCACGGATGACTCTCTGCAGGTAGTACACCTTAAACGTACTAATAACCCCCTGGTCCATTGGCTGTATCAAAGACGTGGTGTTGGGAGGCAGGTACACCACCTTCACATTGGTGTCCAAGTCGGTAAGACCAGGGGGGTGTCCTGGAGCGTTGTCCAAAACCAGCAGGATTTTGAAGGCAATCTTTTTGGTGCGGCAAAAACTGCGTACCTCTGGTAAAAAGTTGTAGGTGAACCATTTTGAAAAAACTTCCAGCGTCACCCAAGCCTTTCTATTAGCAGCCCAATAGACTGGAAGCTGTGATTTATCAACATTTTTGAAGGCTCTGGGTTTGTCAAACTGGTACACCAACAACGGCTTGAGTTTGCAATCACTAGCAGCATTACCCCCCACCAGCAAGGTCAAACGCTCCTTGCCGACCTTGTGGCCCGGTGCGGTTCGTTCTTCCTTACTGATGTAGGTCCTGTCTGGCAAACGCTTCCAGAACAGCCCTGTCTCATCGACGTTGAACACCTGCTGGGCAGTGTACCCGCCATCCCTGATGATGTCAGCCAGTCTTGCGGGGAAGGCCGTAGCTGCCTCGTGGTCAGCACTGGCGGCCTCACCTGTTTTAATGCACACAAAATGACATGGTTAAGCTGTTGTAACACTGTAATAAAAGGAAAAATGAAAAAAAATATATATAATTCGTAAGTCGTGGACTACCTATACCTACAGTATTAAATAATAAAAATGAGAAATTAAATGCTCACCCTGCACTCTGATGTTGTGGAAGTTGTGTCTTTTCCTGAAACGATCAAACCATCCTTTTGAGGCGTTGAACGTTTCTGGTCCCTCCAACTCCCCTGACGTGCTGCTTGAAGTCCTTCCTCCAGCGCTTGAAGTCCCTCCTCCAGCGCTCTGGGAAGACGTCCCTTCACCCGGATCGCTCTGGGAAGACGTCCCTTCTTCACCCGGATCGCTCTGTGCACCCCCCTGCCCCCCTGCACCTCCCCCTCCCCCACTCGTCGCTAGTTCCTGCAGCCTGTGATAAATCCTCCTCGCCTTCTCACATATCACCACCATGCTAACTGGGATCCTACGCTGGGTGTTGTCCTCCAGCCATAGCACAAGCAATCTCTCCATCTCTGTACAGGTAGTCCCCGACTTACGAGCGCTCTGACTTACGAGGTCCCGGACTTACGAGCATGCATCTCATTAAAAAAATAAAAAATAAAAATAAAAATTTCTTTTTTTTACTTTTTTTTATTTTTATTTTTTTATAAATGAATACATGTACAGTACTGGACAGTCACCAAGCACTTAGTCTATCCTAACACAGTTTTTAAAGATGAAGGAATAAGTTGAATTGTCTCCCTTTCACATAAAGGGAGCAAGCTCCCTATGGAGCCTGCAGGGAGGAGGGAGACAATTCAACTGATTCCTTCATCTTTAAAAACTGTGTTAGGATAGGCTAAGTGCTTGGTGACTGTACAGTACTGTACATTTATCTATTAATAAATAAAAAACAATAAAAAATAAAAATACTGTATATACTGTATATTTTTAATAAATAGATAAATGTACAGTACTGTACAGTCACCAAGCACTTAGCCTATCCTAACACAGTTTTTAAAGATGAAGGAATCAGTTGAATTGTCTCCCTCCTCCCTGCAGGCTCCATAGGGAGCTTGCTCCCTTTATGTGAAAGGGAGACAATTCAACTTATTCCTTCATCTTTAAAAACTGTGTTAGGATAGGCTAAGTGCTTGGTGACTGTCCAGTACTGTACATGTATTCATTTATTTAAAAAAAAAAAATTTTTTTTTTACTATGTGTTCCTACTTACGAATTTTTGACTTACGAGCGCCCCCTAGTGACGGAACTAGCTCGTAAGTCGGGGACTACCTGTAATCCTACCCGTCCTCTGTTTCGTAATAATAGTGGACCTCATGGGTGCCGAAGCACGCACTTGTTGTAAAATCCGCTCTCTGTCATTCTTAATGGTCCCCACAGTCGACCTTGCTAACCCAAGCTTTACTCCGATTGCTGTCGGTGTCATGCCCTGATCTGATAGTGTGATGATAAGTTTCTTTGTCTCCAGCGTTATTGTGTTACAAGGTTTTTTTGCCTCGGCCGCGTCCGCAAACTTTCCTGGTCTCTTCGGAGCCATTGTTGAAAAAAAATTAGCTGACGTGACGTGCTAACGTGCTATTAATTCCTAAGGAGCAAAAATGAAAATTAATGCTAACGTTGACAAATGAATGCTAACGTGCAAACGTTCGCTTTCGTCTAAAAATGATTAGGTTGTCATTTAATACAGTACTGTACCTGTCCATTAGTAGAGCGTTGAGAAATAGCTGACGTGCTAACGTGCTAATTCCTAAGGAGCAAAAAATAAAATTAATGCTAACGTTGACAAATGAATGCTAACGTGCTAACATTCGCTTTCGTCTAAAAATGCTAAATTTAAATTTATTACCTGTTCGTTCGTTGTGTTGTTTGTTCGTTTGTTCGTTTGTTCGTTTGTTCGTTGTTCGTATGTTCACTCTCGCCGTAACTATCCACCAGGATGAACAAAATGGCTGCAGCCCTTTAAATAGTACCGCTTTACCTGTACGGATCCCTCCGCCGCCAGGTGCACTGCGGCTGTGTGTACATCCGCTGGAAGCCCAGCCCCCCCTCTCGCTGGCGGTACTTTTCCACTGTCATGCGCAGTGTCATGCCCATGCCCAACAAACAACAGCCAAGGCAATCCCCTCCCCCACCTGGCCGCTTGCCGTACTGACGCAGTTACGCCGTAGCTCGATTATATACTTGTAATGGGGCTCGTTCGTAGGTCGTGCATCCAGTATGCCGTAGCTCGATTATATATTTTAACTTGGTTCGTTCGTAGGTCACAAACTTTTTGCCGTACCTCGATGGCATTTTTTTAAATTGGCTCGTTCGTAGGTCACAAACTTTCTGCTGTACCTCGATGGCTTTTTAAAAATTGGCTCGTTCGTAGGTCCAGGTTGCCGTAGGTCGCGGGCGCCGTAGGTCGGGGGTTTCCTGTACTTTGAATAAAAAACGTCCTCTCCTCGCTGGAGGGAACCCCAGAAATTACGTGTTTTGTTAATACTGTAATTCCTGAATTTCTGACTGCAGCGCTAAGCCCTGCTCCGTGGAGGTTAGCTTCGTTTGTAGCACCCCGTTGAATTTTGGTGGTGCTCTTGCAAACTGTAGGATATAACCCTTGCAGATTACTCATCTTAACCAACTGTTTAGCGAGCAGGTCTGGAGCCAAGCCGTGCTGTGATCTGACAACGGTGCTGCTTGGCTGTCCTGCTTCATGTGTGAAGATAGCCTGGCCTCTACTGCCACCAAGCGGACAGAGTCCGCGTTGGCCCATGGGAGGCCCTCCGGGAAAGGGGTGTTCATCGAACGCCGCATCACAGCTCTTGCTCGGCTCTTTGTTCGAAACAGGCAGACAAGACAAAAGTCTTTTGTTAAGTGGTTTGTTGTCTATACTTACTTCAGGGTGATTGAAAGGATAGATGGATGGAAAAGTCCTGGTTTGAACAAATGATTTAACACCAGGCTCATGGGTTCTAACACATTTTGAGAGAACCGAGGCGTCTCTGACTTGCGTGTGTGCTGTGCCGCTCTGCTTCTGATGACATCTGAAGGAGCGGGCCCCCACCCTCATGTGGGGAGGCGGGGTTGAGGAGGTCACAGAGAGGTCTGAGCCTGTACCTATCAGCCGGCCTGTTGTTTGAACGTTGCAGAAATTCACATTTTTTTGCAGTATCGCTGGGTAGTTTGACACCAGTAACATAACACTTTTGTGGAGATGTGTCTACATACCTTGAAAAAGAGGAGTTTAACGAGTTTAAATGAGGAACACTGTTTTTTAAGACAGACTCTTTATTCACACTCAGAAAAATGCTGTCAGTAGTACACACATCCCTTGCACACGTCATTTCTTATAATGTCCCTTCTTGTAGTCCTGGTGCTGTCCGGCCCATGGTTGGTGATGGCCCCTAGGTCGAGGAGCCCTGGACCTCTGGAAGGACTGAGAAGGGTGGTTTCTCGGTGGGGCTGGTGGCAGCGGCACTGTGAATGTCGAGGTGGGTGCAGAGCGTCGCTGCTACTGGCGGAAGCCTCTGCCCTGGTCACGAACACGGATGGGCCCGCGTGCAGAGAGGGGTTCTGGTCTGGGTGACATAGTGTGTTTCCTGACCTGCTCCAATGCCTCTGATGAGGAGCGCAGCTGCTCGAAGACAGAATGATCGTGTTCACCAAATCGCTCGAAATCGACCCCTCCAATAAATCTTTTTTTAAGTCATTGGAAATGGATGATGACAACTTCAACCACAACTGTCTCTGCAGTATTGTCGACCAAGCCAAAATGCGGGCTGCACACGTCGCCAACACTGTGCACAAGTTGATTATCACGTCCGCCGCGTCTCCGACCATGGCGTCTGACGAGACCCGCCTGATGCTGAGCGCAATATTATTTGTTGGCGCACCAACCTGAGATGCACACTGATGTATCCTGTCTTGCATTTTCGCAGCGAGCTGGTCACTGGACGCTGGCGGCGAGATCCGCTTTCCCACGTGTTTGGTCGACCTGACTCCAAACACCGCAGATAAACTGGGCTCCAGTGGGGGGCACTGCTGGAAATGCCTGGGCTGTGTGCCCGTGAACCCTTGTGATGGGCACAAACGTTGCCACCGGTGACCTTAGCCTGAGGGGGTCTTTGGTCGCACTCTGTAGGAGGGACGTCACGTCTGCGATGCAGGGCCAGAGTGGTTCTGCCGGCCCGCCATGTTTGGGCGCGAACTTTCCCACCAGGAGTGAGGATGCCGCTTCGGTGGTGCCTTCAGGTACCGACATGTTGCACACGTCCGCATCCCACCTTATGATTCCGGGGAGGATGTGGAGGAGGGAGGAGTGGCTGCCTTGCGGGCCCGGGGTCTCAGCCGGGGGGGGAAGGCGACTCCACCGGCACTGGCGACGGAGCTTGGCTGGAGGCGGCCTCAGAGAGCATGGAGAGCATCAGTTCCGGTCCTCCTGACGTGTGGGCCGGGCCGCGTGCGCTGGGCGGTTCAGTTCCCTCGCCGGGAGACAAGGCCAGTCCCGCACTTTCCAAAGGACAAGGCTGGACCCGGCAGCTAATTCTCTCCTGGGGACGGAGGAAGGGCGAGGCTGGCTTTGAGCCTCCAATGGAGGAAGGACTGCCGTCACTAGCTGTCTCCGAAGATGCCAACTGGGCTAGCTCTCATAGCCACCCGCAGTCCGTTGCGTCCTCCGTCAGCTGATACGCTGCAACTCTGCCGGAGAAGAGCTCCAGCTGGCGCTGTCTTTCCTCCTCCGGCAGCCGGAGGTACGCTGGGCCAGCAGAATGGGGCCCCATAGCCTGCTGCGCGTGGGAGGCTCCGAGGCACCCTTCACAGAGATTGTGCAGGTCGGAGGCCAGGTTGAAGCCCAGGCCACAGCCTGGGCAGCTCTTGAATGATGGTCTCATGGACATCTTGATGTAGTTTGTTCGTTGTTGGCTTTGAAGAAAAATCGGGAGCAGAACTATGGTCCACCCTGGTTTTATAGTGGACCAAGGGCGGGGCCCACAGCAGGTGGGCGTGGACTAAAGGTCTTCAATGTTGGCACGAGGCACGCGGGATGAACCCAATAGGTGTAGTTTAAAGGGCAGAGCTTACACAAAATAGAACTCTAAATTGTCGCTAGGTGTGAGAGAATTGTTGTTTGTAGCGATTCATGATATTGGATTTTTGTCGAATGTCCGATATGCTGATGTTAAAACTTATTTGACCGATACCAATACTGATATTTTTTTCCCTAGACCAACTTACAGAGACTACATAGCTTTCTCTGCTGTGCAATTAACATACCACAATAATCTGCATGGTCTTTGTCAATTTGGCCTGCTACAACAAGCAGATGCCAAAAAGGGGGCTGAAAATGATATAATAATAATAATCATTTTATTTAAAAGCGCCTTTCAGGACACCCAAGGACACTTAACAAACCAACACAGTGTAATACAGAGCAAACATTATCATCGACAAATTGAAATATAAAATACATAAAGGATATAAAATGGAAGATAAAAATACATTTAGTAAAGTTAGTGATAAGCTAGTCTAAAGAGATGGGTTTTCAGGGCAGTCTTGAACAGAGAAAGGGAGGTGGTGTTTCGAAGGTCTGGCGGTAGGGCGTTCCAGAGGTGAGGGGCAGAGCAGGTGAAGGCCCTGCTCCCCATGGTGGAGAGGCGGGCAGAGGGTACATGGAGATGTAGCGAAGAGGAGGATCTGAGAGAGCGTGATGGGATGGAGATTTGTAGGAGGTCAGATAGATAAGGAGGGGCAAGGTTGTGGATAGCTTTGAACGTGAGGAGTAGAATTTTGAAGATGATGCGTGATTTAACCGGGAGCCAGTGGAGCTGCTGCAGGACAGGAGTGATGTGGTTATAGTAGGAGGTTTGAGTGATGACACGGGCAGCTGAGTTCTGGACCATCTGTAACTTGTGGAGAGATTTGTTGGGGAGGCCGTAGAGAAGGGAGTTGCAGTAATCGATACGGGAAGTCACAAGGCTGTGCACCAGGATGGCTGTGGAGCGGGGTGTGAGAGAAGGACGGAGACGGTTAATATTACGGAGGTGGAAATAGGCAGACCGAGTAATATTGTTGATGTGTGAAGTGAAGGAAAGAGTGGTGTCGAGGATGACACCGAGGCTCTTGACCTGAGGGGAGGGGGATAGCAGAGAGTTGTTAAGGGGGACGAGAAGATGTTCTGATATGACAGAATGTCATGTCCTGGATGACTGAGAATCTTCACCAGCATTCTGATATGACACCTCAACTTGGATTATGTTTAATAACAAATTTGTTCATGACATTTACTCTCTCTAACACAATGACAACACTCGAACAGTGCAAATTTGTAAATTTTCACAAATCCAAACTCAGCGGTGCACGTGACGTGACATTATAATGCTGCATTATAATGCTG
>JBBPBX010037009.1:16250-31170 GCA_038048925.1 Garcialebias charrua | reverse complement strand
TCTTTTTTTATTAAGCTTTTGTGGGCTGGTCGGTTTCCATCCATCCATCCATCCATCCATCCAAATAATGTATTTCAAAGAAAGAAAGATAAGATTTCTTGTTTCACCAAATATATATTAACATGAAAAATAAATTCTAAAGATAATCTTACATAAAGATAAACAAAAACATTTTAGAGCAAAATTATCTGGGAAAAACAAGGCTATTTTAATTAAACACGCTGCTCCATTCAGCTTTTTTATCATGATGACAGCCAGCTGACAGCTGCGTGAGAACGGCTGATCCATCCAATTTTAACTGTACATTTTACCTTTTCAAACGGCCAGATGAATCTGCATAATTGGTGCACCATTATCGTGCTTTAAATGTTAGTTTCTTTGCTGCGATTTGTAAAACCAACGCGTGTGATTGCGCGATGCGCTGCTGGACACAGACCATGGCTGCACGGAGCCGAGTGGAGGCTTTACCGCAGTGGCTGGAGCACATTGTGCGGTGATTACGCGTGTCTGCTTTGTCTAATGAAATAAAGATAGTGGATGGATGGATGGACGTATGGATGGATGTATTATGTATGGATGGAAACTGATTTGCTTGCGATTTGCTTGCGCACGCAGTAAAAGCTTCTTTTTTTTTTTCCTCGGGTCGGTCGGAAAAACAGCTGACAGCTCTGACGCTTTGATCGGCTTTATTTTATTATTTTCCTTGTTCCTTGTGTCCACTGGGCGATCTATAGATGTTAAGTAGCCATGTGCTTCTTTCAAAGCTGCACGTTATTGGCCGAAGCCAGTAACAAAGCTCTGATACCAGCCAAACAAGTCCCGCATGTTAATCAGCTGAGAGGGTCCCCGCCCCCAGTACGCAAATCACTGCGGCTTGGTTTTACTCTGAAAACAAACTGAATTCTTATACAAAGTTTAACAGTTTAAACACTTATAAAGTGTTTTTTAAAGCATGGGATGGTTTCTTCACAACTTCAACTGGTACATTTAGCAAAAAAACGATTTTCACTAATTTCTCAGAAGTTGAAGGTTTATTGATTTTTTCTCAGTTAGAGCTGTGCCGACTTGTTCCTGGATTTGGAGTGGCTGGTCACATATGTTATATGCTGTTATTCTTTTAATATGGAGTATTACGTGTTACTTGACCAAATGAAAGTGTCTACTCAAAATATCTATGACAAAGTTGAATGAGGTGTCAGATTGACTTGCTCAGGAGTTGTTTTTGTTGAGTTCAGCTAAAATTCTCGTTAGCGTCGAGATGTCTCCTCTCTTTCAGACACTTTTCCAAAACATTCCTCTTTGTTATCTAAGCAGACTTGCTGTCAACCTTGAGTTTCCACTTCACGTTTTCACACTCCTCTTGGCCCACGGACCAATGAGGAAAGTGTGTTCTAATCTCAACATTTTTGAGTAAAAGCGTTTGTTTGCATGAACGCTTCAGAGTCTACTGGGAACTTCAAAGAGATGTGAACTTTCCCAAAGAGCTGGGGTACGTTTGGTCAAGAGCTAACGACCTTCGTCTTCAGCTAAGGACTGATAACCTGCTGTTATGAGTCCACTTCGAATGAGCGTAAGCTCAAAACTTTGTTATTCCTTCCTGGAATAAGTTATCTTGAGCCAAAAAACCACGACTGCCACGGCTTCTGCCGACGAAAGCAAGTATCACCGACACCGACAAGGTAAACACGTGTGGAGTCCAGCTTGGACTTGCGGGACCGACGACTCGTCAGTCCAAGGCTGATCACAGCTCTTTACCAGAACCAAGGCGGACGTCTTAAGGTAAAGGAGCAGCTGTTTGCTTGCTGGAGGTGTGATGATATCTTAGCTGGACGCGTATGGAAGAGTGTCATCTGGTTTCATAAATGCAAGATAAACTTCCTCTCTTAACCTCCCAATTCTTCTTAAATCTTTCCTCCTATCCTTTTCCCTCAATTTCTAAGCTGGTAACTATTTTTAAGCTAAAGAGCCCTCAGACTAAATATGTTTAACATCCAGTATTGAAGTCTGTTGTGTTAAATTTAACTGTGCTGACGTGTTAAATTGAAAGAAAGTGAAATCATGTCAATCAAGTGTAATGGTGTTAATTTAGTTGATTTATTTTAAATAAATGATAGTGTCTTTGACATATCAAACTAAGTTAACGTCTCTGTCACTTAATGGCTTTATTTATTTATCCATCATAAAGATCACAGAAATATTGGGTAAACTGAAAAAGAAAGAATCCGTGAAATTACTATTCAATCTGAACAAGTAAATTAATTAAGGTAAAGAGGCCAGTATTAATATTGACCTCCTCATAATCCTTTACATCTGGTGGCACCGTACGAGTTTCTGAAAGTTTATTGATAAATCTGTGGTCTCTCATGAACTGTAAAGTCATGTTTGCATAATGGGATCCGAGTTTTAAACTCTGAGGATAATAATTTGGCTGGAAGGTTCAAGACTGGCAGATTCTGCATGTTTTTTATCATTTGAAGCTGAGAAATTGTTATTCGTTCAACTCTTTAACACGCTGTTGGAAGCTTTTAGGTAAGGTCTTGTCAGCCCGTGGTCTGTGGGGGTTCTGGTTCCGGTCCAGTTCACACAGACTCCTGTAGCTACAAAGCTTTGTTGACCGCCGTGTCAAATTGCCTGAAAAGTGTTATTAACATCTACAAGATTGCTGTGCTGGTATTTTACATGTTAGAGCAGGTCAAAGAAGCATATTACTGTTAGAACGTTGTCGGATAGTGGTTCTGAAACCCGAATTCTGCTCCTTTAAAGTGGACGGAACCGACCTGGTTCCGAGTTAGTCCGTGTCGTGTTGCAGTTGAAGTGCTGTGTTACTGAGCGTAGCTAAGTTGTGCCTGTTTTAAATGTGATTGCCACGTTTCAGAATTTTGGGAAGTTAATTTGAAGCGTTTGAGTTGTTTAGGAGTCTATAAAGTTGCGCTCTGCTGTGCTAAGCTAATGTTACAGCTACGTGTCATACGTTTGTTTATGAGCTGTGATTGGATAAAAAGAGAGTCGTGATCTGTCAATCACGCCTCGTATCTGTAAAGCGCTGATTCGCTGAAGTGGGAACGCACGCCGTTGCGACCAGCCCACTTCTGTCGTCATTTCCGGCACTTTTGGTCGAAGGTAATAAAACTACATTCACCATGGTTGCTTGGGAAAAGAACTACAAGCGTTGTGATTGATTGGTTGACGTCACGTATCTGAGTAACGAGCTCCGCCTCGCTGGATGCTGGTGACGCGTCACGCACACTGGTGCGTCGGCCCGCCCCCTCTCTGTCTTCAGATTACGTGTCCCTCAACATAAGATGAACGGAGATTTCACTAAAAGTTTAAAAACTCAATTTAAGCCATCTAAACTGTCTAATCATACAGATTTGTCTCTGACAAGAATGCAGTTCGAGCGTTTATCACATACTGGCTCAAACTCTTTCCAATGTTGATATTTTTACCGAGTTGTTAGATGCTACTCGCAAGCTAACGGCTAAGCTGCAAGAAGTCAACCAAGCCGTCTCTAGCGGTCGGAAGTAGAAAGAAAAGGTCACCTCGTGATAAGTTTAAGACTTGAATCTGCCCCCTGTTGGTTAAAAGACGTTAACAGATGGGTTTTCTCATAGAGCATCATGAGAAGTCAGCATTTTTATGGTGAATTACCAGCTTTAAAATTGTTCTGTACACAAACAAAAACTCCTGTTTATTCTAAATACAAATTTTAGAATAACAGAGGTACAGACAAACAATTTATGCTCATTTTAAATACTGAAGAGATTTAAAATAACACTCAAAAAAGCATATTTTATTTGATTTTCAAATTAAATTAAAAAAAAATGATGGAGAACAGAGCATTTCCACATTAAACTCTTCACATCTCTGAATTTTAAACAGAATTGGTGTGCACAACTGCACACTTTTAGTTAAAAATGGCATTTTTAACGTTTTTCTGTGTACAATTAATGACTCCAGTTTATTTTAAATGAATAGTTTAAAATATCAAACGAAATTACATTTTTCAATCCAGATAACTGCAGAAACACTCAAACAGTTTTATTGAAACTGAAATACATTCTCTTGGAGCAAAATAAAACAAAATCTAACATTTTAGTGTGAACATTGCATTTATTTGAAATCTTTAAGAAGGCGTTTGAGTGAAAGACAGAAAACATTAAGCGTGGTTTAATAGTAATTGTTTTAAAAGATAGGTCTATTAAGTTAATACGGCCACGAAGGCTTAACTTACCATATTTTTCATTGTAGGTAAAACCTAAAATAAATAAAAAGGTACTGAATGAATGAAAGACTTGTTTATAGATTACAGGAATAAACCCAGAAAGCTGTTTTAGTTAAATAACTCACCGCTAAGAAAGCATTTATTTGCATACACTATAATAAATACCGTCTTATTGATTCAAACAAAATCAAAACCAAAAGATGGGAGATGACAATTATGATGAAGCTTTACAGCTGCTCACAGCAATGCTTGAATGGTTATTACAAAATAACATTCGCAGAAGAGAAAATTTTCAACAAGAAAAACGAGTTAAAACGTGAGATTGAGCAATTAAAAATAAAACGGTGTGCTATAAATGGTTTTGATGTTCGTCAACTCCCTGACCCGATCTGGTTAAAAACAAAACCAGAGCGTGAACTACATTACCAAGAAAAGGTCAAATCCCACTCGCTGGAGCTGGAAGGGACAAGTTCATCAACTCCCTCTCCTAAAAAAGGCGAGAAGAAACATGTTTTTCAAACTAACAAACCACGACATGTTGATGCCCGCTGGAACTATGAACCGTAGTGGCTCAGACAAGACCCAGAGTAAGGAAAACGATTTCAAAAGGGGGGCACACGTCCTAAAGATAAGAAAGATAGTCACAAAAGTAAACCATATCACAAAAGGGGGTCCGAACAGGAACCCCCAGTTCAAGGACAAGCTCCTCCTGCCCCTCGAACGGAACAGTCCGAGACCGGCAAAAAATCACAGAAGTTACAGAAAAAAGGCAACATACCTCTAAGCTCTGAGGAGATAGTTGGTTGTTTGAAAACTTGAATGATACAGAGGATGACCGAACTGGTACATTGAGTGACATTGTCTTTGATAACTCCGAGCACACAAATAACCAGCTGCTCAAAGCAAAGATTGAATTGATAAGGCAGAAGAGCAAACGACAAAGAGAAAAACTTCTCAAAAAAGGCCTTGAGTTACAACATCAGTTTAGACAAAAAGCAATGAAACAGTGCGCTGTAACTGCTGTTGAGGCTCACATGCAAAACAAAACACCCTCTGAGGTGTGCCCAGGTCAAATGGTCGTTTCCCAGTCGCTAAAAATAGGAGAGGTTCTCTCTCCTATAGAAAGCGAGAATAAACACCGTCGTCTCAAAGGCCCTCTGACCTCAGAAGAGGTAGAGTACTTACGTCGGTTGTTAAAAGAGTTGGATAATACTAGCAAGAATGAACAAGATTTTCAAACTGACATACAACGAAATGTTGGTACCAGCTGGAACAGTGACTCAAAATGGTTTAAAGGGAGCCCCGTCCCTGAAGCACCTCAGATTGAAAAATCTGAGACAAGCAACGAACCACAAAAGGTAGGTGTTCACTCTCTAAGAGACCCACAACGGTTCAGATCGAACCAGGTGGGTGAAAACCAAGGTCCATCGGTGGGTGGACTTCAAAAGAAATTGAAGTATGAGGACCTATACTCATGTAACTATGCGTGGTCCCAACAGAAACCCCCGAGCCTTGGAACTGCACCTCCCGCGCCTCGAACAGAACAGTTCGAGACAGGCAAAGAGTCACGAATGTCCCGGAATAATGGCCCAACACCTCTATGCTCGGAAGAGACAGAGGAAGTAAGTAGTTTGTCAGTAGATTTGAATGTTACTGTGCTTGACCAACCTGATACAATGAGTGGCGTTATCATTGATAATGACACTATCAACATTGACCAACCTGGAGCGATGTGTAGCACTGTCTTTCACAAAGACTCAGAGCACACAAATAACTCAGCGCACACTACTACCAACATTGCCATGGATGTTGACAGCAAACCAATTGCTGACACACAACAACATCCTGAAGGTCATGATGCTGACAGCCAACAAGATGCTGACAGTAAACAAGATTACACAGCCAGAGTCACACGTGAACAGAAACGTGGGCCAAGACCTGTGAGGTTTCTGTGTAACTTTATACAAAGGGGGGTGGCTAAGAAAGCTTACCTGCCTATCACACTGGAAGGTGTCCTTGAGCGTGAAGCCCTCCTGGATGGCAGTTCTGATATAACTATTATGTCGGCCAAGCTGTTCGAGGAGCTGAGGACCGCCGCTAACGGTGTTGACAGGCAAATACCCTTTGAGAAATGTGCTATTGAGCTACAGGGTCTCGCAGAGACGAGAACAACCCTAACAGCTATAGCTATGGTTCACATGCAGATTGGCGAAATGACACTACACCACCCGGTGTACGTGTCTAAACTTGACTCATTCCCATTTTTGGTTGGCCAAGATTTTATAAACCGCTTCGGCGCGATTGTAGATTATGGTCAACAGAAAATGTGGAGCACAGTGAGAAAACCCCTGCCAATAAAAGTGCCTCCTAGTTGTGATACAGACTGCCTAACCGCAGGTACCGCAGAGGACACAAGGGACTGCTCATCCGAGGACGAGAGCCCGGTAAGTGAACCTTCAACTACAGGTGAGACAGAAGAGACCCAAAAGTTGGACCAATCTCTGGCCCAACAAGAGAACCTCCTCTGTGAGCTGACACATTCAGCACTCACTGAACACTACCTACCACAGGTAGTGAAAGGTGTTGAGATCCAAGGATCCCACACCGATGACGCTGTACTGTCCTCTGAGACAGGTAATTCGGCAATCAACCAAGCTTTCAATGAAACCTTGGTTCAAGGGCATCTGAGTCCAGAAAATGACAGTCAACCAAACGCTGACAGTCACTTGGACATCATTGTTGCAGATTACGAGGACCCCTCATCAGACAAAATGGGGGCAAACTCACATTACCTACCACAGGTAGAGAAAGGTGTGGAGATCCAAGGACCCCACACCGAGGTTGCTGTACTGTCCTCTGGGACAGGTAATTCGGCTATCAGCCAAGCTTTCGATGAAACCTTGGTTCAGGAACATTTGAGTCTAGAACTAATCAGAAATGACATAGTTTTTACAGACTCAAAGAGCCCCTCTTCAGTCGAGAGGTGGGAAGACATACACAACGACAGTGACTCGTCGCAGTCTGTACAATGAGACACACCTGCGACTGCGCCGACGATTGTGACACACCTGAATTACACGGAAAGAGGTAAACGTAAGAAGATACATTGGCCAAAACCTGAACGATTCCTGTGTACCGTCTTCTCTCGGCACAGCTTAAACTAGACGGTGGCATCCTAACTTTTGCCCATGGACGGACGTCCTCACCTGTGTTCGTGGTCCCCCATGACCAAAGGGGGGTGATGTTAGGCCATGCCAAAGACAAAGATTTGAATGTACACCTCAGAAACACTTTTGCTTTCGCCCAGAAAAACCTGGAAAGATCCGCTGAAGGACGTAAGGCGTACTATGACCAGAAGGCCTCTCACAATGAACTCCAAGTGGGAGACAGAGTCTGGTACTATACGTTCGCCCCAGCAACCGGGAAAGGAGGGTCCGAGACCGGAACTCTCGCCCGCAAACTAATGCCCAGGTGGACTGGACCTCATCTGATAACAGACAAAGTGTCCTCAGTCGTCTACGAAATCAAAATCAGCAAAGGCCGCAAAGAGCCAATTGCTAAATGGGTACATCGAAATCAGATCAAACCTTACAAGGCGTTCAATGACTCCACAAAAGACAAAGATCTCACAAACTCACCGACTTCATGGGATAATAAGGTCGTACAAACACAAGTTAGTAAATAAACTAATCAGGTTTAAACTACCGTATTTTCCACCCTATAAGTCGCATTGTCCAATTTGAACTTAGAAACGCTAAGCCTAAAACCCACAACAAAAAACTAACCTTAACAACCGTTTAAATCCACGAGATTTAATTTGACCTCGGTCATAAAGTTGAGACCTGTTTTTCTTGTGTGTTGCACTTTGGAATCTGACGACAAGAGTGTGTCGAAGCAGTGAAACGTTGTTTCCTTGTTGTTTAGTCATTACTGTTGTCATTAGTTGAGATATTGTTTGGTTCTGAACACTCCCAGCCAAAAAGGTTTTGTATTAACATTGGTTAATGAATGATATGGATTTAACTATGCCAACATGCAGTTCGTTTTGTTAAATCTCAATCGTCGAAGAGTCAATGTAGTTTAAAGCTACTCAAGGTACCATAAACTACACTGGTCTCACAATTTCTAAATTGAACCGATTCGATCGTTTCTATTCTAGATTACCTATTCATTTTGATGAGTCTCGCCATAGACTTCAAAATTTATTAGGAATACCAAATCCTACGTCGTTCGTCTAAAAGACAACAGACATTTAGATCAAACTATATTTCATTTTCTATTTTAGTTTAACCTAAACTAAGTAATGAATGGAGGAATAGTTTGGAATTAGAGGCCTTCGTTACAGAAGCCCTCCAAAATTTTATAGGTATAGATCCCTATATCTAATTTTACAGAATTGATCCACCCCTTAATTGGTAATTGTAGCTGATCTAAACCATGATAGCTTACATACCAGGTGCATATAGGTAAGGCCTAATGTAAAATCCCAATCATAAGCCCACCTAAAAAACCACATAATTGCATGACACATAGAACCAGAGTGGCACTGACTGGAAACCAACCAGCCAACAACCTTCGATGTGGGGACCTGCAGCTCCAACGCTTGGTCTTCAACCTCCATCCAAGGGTCGCCTCCTCTGCGTCAATCGAGGGATCCCCTCTACATGCTGATTATGAAAACAATTGTTGCTGATCAATCAACAAAACTAATCGTTGTGGAATTACTGCTGTGGAATTACCGCTGTGGATTATAAGACTTTGTTTTCCAAAGGATCACAGACTTTGTTTTCCAAGAGTTAACAGACTCAGTTTTCCAAGGGATTAAAAGCTTTTCGCAATGGGATTACCTCCGAACAGTATGGAAGTTCCAAAAAACTTTATGGGATTATAATTTTGATTTTTCTTTTCCACTTGCTGGATTACTTCAAGATCAAAGACAGTTCAAGGTTTCCTTTCGTGTTGGACCCCATCCCCAAGGACTGGCGATGGCTTCCAAAAGGGGGGAGATGTAGTGGGCATGACCGTGTCCACTTTGATACACCTGTGTATTTTTGAACTGTTCCAGAGATGACCTTTACTGACCTCTCAGTAAAGCAAGACATTTACCACAAATTATTCCATTAGTTGTAATCTGAGAATATAGTCACCAAAAGAGACTATTTCTATCTTTGATTTTATTCTAATGTAATCAAAAGAATAACTTTTGTCATTTTCATGATATATGTTATATGCTGTTATTCTTTTAATATGGAGTATTACTGTGTTACTTGACCAAATGAAAGTGTCTACTCAAAATATCTATGACAAAGTTGAATGAGGTGTCAGATTGACTTGCTCAGGAGTTGTTTTTGTTGAGTTCAGCTAAAATTCTCGTTAGCGTCGAGATGTCTCCTCTCTTTCAGACACTTTTCCAAAACATTCCTCTTTGTTATCTAAGCAGACTTGCTGTCAACCTTGAGTTTCCACTTCACGTTTTCACACTCCTCTTGGCCCACGGACCAATGAGGAAAGTGTGTTCTAATCTCAACATTTTTGAGTAAAAGCGTTTGTTTGCATGAACGCTTCAGAGTCTACTGGGAACTTCAAAGAGATGTGAACTTTCCCAAAGAGCTGGGGTACGTTTGGTCAAGAGCTAACGACCTTCGTCTTCAGCTAAGGACTGATAACCTGCTGTTATGAGTCCACTTCGAATGAGCGTAAGCTCAAAACTTTGTTATTCCTTCCTGGAATAAGTTATCTTGAGCCAAAAAACCACGACTGCCACGGCTTCTGCCGACGAAAGCAAGTATCACCGACAAGGTAAACACGTGTGGAGTCCAGCTTGGACTTGCGGGACCGACGACTCGTCAGTCCAAGGCTGATCACAGCTCTTTACCAGAACCAAGGCGGACGTCTTAAGGTAAAGGAGCAGCTGTTTGCTTGCTGGAGGTGTGATGATATCTTAGCTGGACGCGTATGGAAGAGTGTCATCTGGTTTCATAAATGCAAGATAAACTTCCTCTCTTAACCTCCCAATTCTTCTTAAATCTTTCCTCCTATCCTTTTCCCTCAATTTCTAAGCTGGTAACTATTTTTAAGCTAAAGAGCCCTCAGACTAAATATGTTTAACATCCAGTATTGAAGTCTGTTGTGTTAAATTTAACTGTGCTGACGTGTTAAATTGAAAGAAAGTGAAATCATGTCAATCAAGTGTAATGGTGTTAATTTAGTTGATTTATTTTAAATAAATGGTAGTGTCTTTGACATATCAAACTAAGTTAACGTCTCTGTCACTTAATGGCTTTATTTATTTATCCATCATAAAGATCACAGAAATATTGGGTAAACTGAAAAAGAAAGAATCCGTGAAATTACTATTCAATCTGAATAAGTAAATTAATTAAGGTAAAGAGGCCAGTATTAATATTGACCTCCTCATAATCCTTTACACTGTTGACAGTGGGATCCCAGGAGTTCTGTTTATGGATAGAAAGAAGGTTATTTCTTTTTCTATAAATGTAACAAAATCATTGTTTAACAGTAACGTTGAATTGAATCTCCACTGTCTACTCCTTATAGGAATGTCAGGGAGGGACAAAGACAGAGTGACAGGTGCATGGTCTGAGATGACAATACTGTGGTAGTCACAGCCACGGACAGAGGGAAGAAGTTTGTTGTCCATGAAAAAGTAATCGATCCTCGAGTATGAATGATGAACATGAGAAAAAAAAGAATATTCTCTCTCAGCTGGGTGTAAAAAACGCCATACATCGCACAGGCCATACTTAGATAGAAAGGCACGAATAGTGTGGGACGACCTGCTGGCTGTGGCAGGGTTTGTAGAGGATCTGTCCAAAACTGGGTCCAACCAGCAATTCAAGTCACCGCTGAGTATCAATGAGTATGTGTTTAGGTCCGGGAGCAGTGAGAATAATTTCTCAAAGAAACCAACATCATCCGTGTTTGGGGCATAAACGTTAACTAGCACTACTGGTGTGTTGTACAATTTACCGGAAACAATCACAAAACGACCATATTTATCTGAGTTAACTTGAAAAGGTTCAAATGAAATGTCTTGACTGATGAGGATCGAGACGCCCCGAGCCTTTGCTCGAAATGAGGAATGGAAACTCTGCCCGTGCCATGTTTGCAGTAATCGTTTGCTATCGTCACTTCTAATGTGAGTCTCCTGCAGGAAAGCAATGCCTGTATTTAACTGTTTTAAATGAGAGAGCACCTTCCTTCTCTTGACGGGGTGGTTCAAACCTTTGACGTTCCAGCTTGACAACACCAACTGACCACTCATATTACTAATAATTTGTATAAGAAAGGTAGGTAATACAGTCTAATGTGTTGATGGCTGTGCAGTTCTTGGCAAAGTGAAAGAAAATATAAATTAATGGCAGTGATGGACCCCCCACCCCCTCCCTTTCCCACCCTGGACAGCTGCAACAGACAGAAGCAGCAAGCTCCATAGAAATTAAAAATAAGTCTCCTGTCTAACTTTTAAACTAGTGCTCCAGTATCATCAGAGGAAAAAAAATGTATAAGCACCTCATGCAAGGCCAAAAATGTACACATAGATGTGTGATCACGCATACACATATAAACAAAGTTAAATTAATCCTAATCCTAAATTAAATCTTCAATCAGTCCAAGACCAATTCAAGATTCAATTCAAGATAGTCAACAGGTAAACAAGAAGAGGAAAAATGTTAATAGTTCAAAATAATATATTAAAAACATTATATATTTCACCCATTTTTATACATGGATAGGCCTACTTCAATTATTTTATGTGCCTAAATACCTAATGCCTAAAAAAGAAAAAAAAGAAAAAAGGAAAAAAATTTATATAAGCACCTCACAAACTAGTTTAAAGTGTGCAAGGCCAAAAAATGTATACACATAAATGTGTACCGGTAATCACGTACACATATACAAACGTAAAGTTAAATTAATCCCAATCTCAAATTAATTATCAATCAATCCAGGACTAACCCAAGATTCAGCTCAAAATAGTCAACAGGTAAACGAGAAAAGGAAAAATGTTTCATTTCAAAAATGTTAATAGTTCAAAAAAAAGCTGCAACTAAAAAAGTCTCAGATAATCAGAGTATGGGCAGAGTCCTGCTCATCTGTTCCTCACCTCATGTAAAGAAAAGTTTAGTGTAATAATCAAAGCCAGTGCGGGAACAGCGCATTGTTCATCAGTTAGAAGAAAAGTTTAAATGTTACTTGCGCTGTGAAGCTTGAAAGGTGTCCATGAACTTCTGCGCCTCCTCGACCGAGCCCAGCCACTTTCTGTTTCCATCATGTAAAGTCACGCGGAGTCGAGCAGGAAAAAGCAGAGCAGGTTTTAGACCCAAAGAATACAGCACAGCAATCACTTCCTTATATTCCAATCGCTGGTTGAGGACTTCTGGGCTGTAGTCTTCCACGATCCGCACCGGTTTTCCCTGGTATTCAAGCCTGCCTCTGCGTCGAGCCTCCCGGATGAGGAGCTCCTTCACCTGGACCCGGTGCACTCGCAGGATAACCGGGCGCGGCCGCTGGTCCGAGGCGGGTTTCGGAGCGAGGGTTCGATGAGCCCGGTCCAGTTCGGGTGGAGAAGGAAGCGTGTCACGCCCGTAGATGTCACACAGCAGGTTGGAAAAGAAGTCTGTGGGACGTCCGCTTTCAATAGATTCCGGTAAACCCAGCACACGAATATTCTGCCGTCTGCTTCGACTTTGTAAATCCGCCAGTTTAGATCTTAGTCTGGTGTTTTCCTCCTGGAGAGTTGAGCAGGTGTTTTCCACCTCCGACATGCGCTGGCTCAGGTCGTTAGTGACAAGTTCCAGTGATGACACACGCTGGCCGTGTTCCTCCACCGCGAGCCGAGTTTGGTCCAATTTGAGATCCAGCTGACTAAAAGTTTGTTTAAACTCAGCTGACAGTGCAGCACGGTGCTCCTCCAGCAGCGAGGTAATTGCCTCGAGGGTTAGGCCAGCGTCATCCTTCTTGGCGTCCTTCTTCGATCTTGCCGACCTCTGAGACATTTTTTAATCCAAAATCTTCAAAAGAGATGCTTAATGGAAGTTGTGTGCGTGATGATAGGCAAAAAATATTACATATAGAGGGCTTGGTGGTACTATAAAATAAATTTTACCTGGAGCACTGGCAAGTGCGACTCACTCCAACTCACGACCACACCCCGCTCTAAGTTGTTTATTTTATATGTAAATGATTTAATTAAGGTGTCTGGGATTCTAAGGTGTGTTTTATTTGCAGATGACACTACTTTTTTATTCTTGGGTAGAGACTTGAATCAGACGTTTGAATTAATGAAGATGGAGTTTGACAAAATTCAAACTTGGTTTAAATTAAACAAGTTATCACTGAACGTGGAAAAAACTAATTATCAAAGTCAAAGTCAAAGTCAACTTTATTGTCAGATCTGCAATATGTACTGTACAGGTCATACACATATAATATTTAGTAAAAAAAGAAGTCAACTATGGATTTTCTTTTCAAGATTGATGGTGTGAAGATACAAAGAGTGAATGAAGTAAAGTTTTTGGGTGTAATTATCGATGATAAATTGTCATGGAAAAAACATATTAATTTTGTAAGAACGAAAATGTCTAAGTCCATGGTAGTACTATATAAAACGAGAGACTTACTGACAGACAAGGCTTTGTGTTTACTGTATAATACAATTGTTGTGCCAAATTTAATTTATTGTATTGGTGTCTGGGGTACAGCTTGTAAAACTGTAACCAAATCTATTTTTATTTTACAAAAAAGAGCTGTAAGAATTATCTCAAGAAAACATTATTGTCATCCTTCAAGTATTTTATTTTATCAACTGAAATTACTCACATTTTATGATTTGGTGGACTACTTTATTCTATTACTAATGTACAGGGCTCAGAATCACAATTTACCATCGAACGTACAAGTGTATTTTGTAAAAAGGAACAGTTGCTATAATTTAAAAGGAACTGATATTTTTGTTAAGCCAAAGTTTAGAACAAGTTTGCGGGGTAGGTCTACTTTAATGAGGGGAATTGATTTATGGAATGGTTTGAATAATGATATTAAAAATGAGGAATCATTATTTGTATTTAAGAAAAGGATAAAGAATATAATGCTGACGAGATACATTTAAGTTAGTTAATATTAGCGAAAACTATAAAGAATAATTGTGATATGTTTTGGGTTTTGTTGTATTATTTGTGATTATTGCCTGAATTGATTGTTTGAATTGATTTTGTTAAGAAGGGGCAGAATTGATAAGATTTAATTCTTGTTCTGCCGCCTTTCATTTTATAAGTATTTTATATTGTTTTTTCTCTTGAAATTGTATTGTTTTTAATGGAAATGAAATGTATAAATAAACAAACTAACTAACAAAACAAAACGTAGGGTCAAGGGATCTGTTTGCATTTACCTTTAAGGGAAAACAATTCACGTATTCCTACCTGCCACAAGGGTATGTCGATTCACCCTCATTATTCAATCATGTTTTGAAGCAAGTCCTTTCTGATTTGCCATTACCACCAGGGGTGGTCTTACATCCAATGTCATGTGGATGACATTCTGTTAGCAGCCCCATCTTCAGAAGTTATTATGCAGGCATCTGAAACTGTGCTTCGACATTTAGCTCAGTGTGGATTTAAAGTGTCAAAACACAAATAGTAGGTCGGTCGTTCAAAAGTTACGTTCCTGGGTAGA
>JBBPBX010037009.1:0-14838 GCA_038048925.1 Garcialebias charrua | reverse complement strand
CCATCCCTAACCAGTATGTCACTGAACAGTATAAATCCTGAGAAAACGGACCAGTCATCAATTCAGTTTGTCACGTCTTAAGGTTTGAACAAGGGAAAGTCCTTAAGCATGTTAGGATGTTTGATGAGCTGTTCACCTAATACACAGATGTAATATTAATTATTTCATGACACTCACTGTGCAGGGTCTGAAAAATCCAGGCATCTTCATGCAGGACAGCTTGGTGTGTGTCATGGAAATCTAGTAAGATCTAAACAGAGGTACATCTTCACTTAGGTTTATGGATTAAAGCTAACTGTGAAACAGTTCAATCACAACATATCCACTAATACAATTTCACACATTTAATACGATCAGACAAATTACTGTAAGTACACCAACCTCATCAGTTCAACAGAATCACAGGACCTGTGCAATGCAACAAAGATTTAATCTGTGACAATGTTTAATATTTTCACCTGCTCATTGAGAAGTTTTAAAATGACTTCTGTCTGAATAAGGTCATCAGATGAGGTAGATGGAAGTTGAGCTCAGCATGGAATGTGTTGGGAATGTTTTGGTTTGTAATTCGTTGGAATGCTGCATAGACCTGCATTTAAAAACAAATAAAGGGACGTTGGCGTTGCAGCAACATCAGTCATTTGAGCACTGAGAAAATATTGCATTAGACAGACAGTAGCAGCTTCACAGTAAAGAGTGCAACTAAACATTATTTTTTGGTTTCTCCTAAACAGAAATTTGTTTGAATGTTTTCCAACAAATTGCATCAAAAAAGTGAAAAAAGCTTCACACAACTTACAATGCCAGATCATGTAAGAACCAGCCACCTACAAGAAATAAAAAAGGTTAGACCCCATTCTTACCCATTCAACAAAGAATGTGAAAAAATATTACAGGTTTAAAGGATCAGTATGTACGTTATTTTTTAAACATATTTCTTCACTCTGCCACTATTTTATGATAGATAGATGTTTGACAGGTAATCTCTGAAAAAAACTATAGTCCTCTGGCGTCTCCCGGTGGTAATAAAAGCATTTATAAAAACCAAAGCGCCCCGCGGTTAACCAGCCAATAAAAACAGAGTTTATAACCAGCCAATAAAAACAGAGCTTCTAACTTCTCACGCTCCTAACCCAGCCCCCCCCACGCCCCCGCCTGCGAGCCCGCAGCGGCTGCGCAGGTTCTCGTTGAAATAATTGCAAAGCGATGCAGGACTGTTTTATATGTGACACAAATGTATTAAATTCCCCTTCTTCATCCCTTATCTGGACTTTTCTTTTGTTTTNGTAATATAATTAACTTGCAGCTGCATGATGATAAAAAACTTGCATAATTGTTCATTAGTTTAAAGATTACTCACCTACCCTAGTTGTATTGTTTAATTTATGTATTATTTATGAGTTTTTAGAACTAATGATAACAAAACCACTGGACCATTTTTATTTCAATTAATCTGCACCCCCAAAAAACTAACTTTTTTCTAGAGTTCAGAGCGTTCACGCGAGGGGGCATGCAGTTCTCGGCAGCCATGTTGTTTCTGACCGCTAACGTGAGTTAGCATTAATTCTGTGCAACCTACGGGGTCCTGGCTAGTTAATGGTTTTTCAAAAGCACAGAGTCGAGCTTTCAGATCAGAACCTCTCCTCCAGAACCGACATGAGAACATTTGTTAAATGTATCATTATCTACAAACGAAGCAGTCACTTCTGGCACACGGACCCCAAGCCTGTTAAGCTAAAGCTAAGTGAATGCTAGCACATCTCAATACATTGAAACAAGAAGTCCTGAAAAATAACTAAAAAATCAACAAAGGGCAGAAAAAATAAATGAATAAATAAAACACTGTTTAAAACCACTCTCCTGATTTCAGCTTAATGTGAATTCAATCCGAGTGGATCCAAACCAAATCTGATTAGCTTAGCATAAACCTGAAGAACCAGAACCGTATGCAACAGTGATTCACGTAATTCAAAACACATAAAAGAATAAAGCTCAAAACAAAAACCAGCAAAGAAGCACTAGAACAAAGTCAAGAAACAGAAACACCATGTAAAACAAGGGTGACTCGCCTGATTCTTAGCTTTGTGTTAGCAGTTAGCACAACATCGTTGGTCCACGTGGCTCAAAGAAAACACTTAAAATAAAGCGTGAAACCAACAAACGACCAGAATACGACACTAGCAAACAGTTTAAAGAGCAGAAGAAAACTGTTCGTAGTAAGTGCGAATCGTAGTGTTAAAATTTAAATTTCTCTCAAGGGAACTCTCGCCAATCAACCGGAATTCCCACTTTCATCTGCACAAACAAGTATTAACAGTTTGAACAGTTTACTTACAGTGCAAGAAGTTAACGATCCACCAAAGGAGACGTACTCTCTGTAGCTGCATCCATCTCCGAACTGAACAACGCTGTAACTGAAGACTGGTTTAAACAAAAACAAAAAAATAGCGTGCGTGCGTAGTTGAACATCCGCTTAGATGGCTAATCCAAATGAGGCTGGCAGAGCTCTCCAAAGTGCCTGGAGCACCTACGCTGCACGGAACCCTGCCGGGTTCGTTGCATTGACAGTGTAGGTCGAGTGTCGGCTGAGCCTGGTTCCGGGGCGGAGCAGCTCCAGAGGCGCAAACTGTTGATACGTAGGGCAAACCTAAACAGGTAAGAAGGCGGATCCGCAACGGAGTCCTTTGCTATGTGGGTTTCTGGCCCCTGCTTACCTCCCCCTGCTGAGACTGTCCTGGCCAATACAAACAAAAAGAAAGACAAGGGATGGATGAGGAATAGTGACTCTATACTGAAAGACTGTATTGCATGTACAGACTGGCAGATCTTAAGAGAAGCTGCTGTAAATGAGGGGAAGCTAGACCTAGAGTAATACACATTCTCGGTCCTGTGATATATCAGCAAATGTGTTGATGATGTCACCACCATCAGAAACGTTAAGAGCTTCTCAAACCAGAAACCCTGGCTGAATGCAGAGGTTTGCACCCTGCTGAAAGCTAGGGACACTGAAGTTTGGCAACCCACAGGATCTGAGAAGAACAAGAAAATAGCTTGTTGCTGGTATTAAGAGGGCCAAAGCCACATCTACACAGATGATCCAGAGTCAATTCACCTCACAAGACCCATGAAACATGTGGAGGGGCATTATGTAAAACAGATTATAAAGGCAAGGGTGCACAATGCCCTAGGAACTCATCTCTGCCTGATGTCCTCAACAAGTTCTAGGTACACTTTGATGACCCAAACAGACTACATACCTAGTACCAGACACACCACACCACCGGAAGATGAGTTTCTCAGTGTGACCTCAGCTAAAGTAATAATAATAATAATAATAATTAATTCAATTTATAACGCACTTTTCATTACTGAAAATCTCAAAGTGCTACACATATATTGAATGCTACACACATTCATAAACCGGTGGCGGCAGACTACCATGCAAGGTGCTTTCCAGTCCTACCGGGAGCAACTCAGGGTTAAGTGTCTTGCCCAAGGACACAACGACACATAGTGCGGGTCCCGGGAGTCGAACCGCCAACTTTCCGATCGGGAGACGACTGCCATTACCACTACACCACGGCCGCCCTAAAGTGAGGAGTGCCTTCAGGAGGACTAATCCTTACAAAACAATGGCCCAGACCACATCCCAGGGAAGGTGCTGAAGACTGTGCCGATCAGTTCTGTGAGGTGCTGGCTGACATCTTTAACTCCTCCCTCACCCTAGTAATAGTTCCAACCTGTCTGAAGACAGCCACCAGGCCCAGAGTGGCCAATCGGCACGTCCTGGAAATTTCCCGGTGGGCCAGTCTGATTTGTGGGCTGCAGGGCCGTCGCTTCCTCTTTAATTTTTTTAAAAATGTTTTACAACTTTTTTAACAACATATAACAGAACACCACTACTGCATTGCTCCTAGGCCACCTCGCCCCTCATTTATTCACATGTCATCATCAGTTTATATTTGCAACAGCTGCGAGGGCTTCACCTCCTCAACCCAGCGCTGCCCCACCTCCACTTTTAGTTTCGTTTTTGTTACGTACCCGGAGGTGACATATAAGTGTGGTCAGTGGAAAAATGGAAGGGAGAAAAAGTAAGGGTGGTGCAAAGAAGAGAATACTTAAAAAGAGAAAGGCTCTGGAAACAGACACAGCTAAATGTGCAAACATTGGCACATTTTTCATTCAAACAGCTGCAGTTTGTAGCTATACATGTAGACAATGAAACAGGTAAGACATATTGAACTTTGCCTGCAAACCATCGTTCAAGTTAATTATCAAATCAAAGAATTGGGTGGTGTGTGGTATAACATACTGTTATATAATTTAAACAATATGATGATGCGACATTACATAACTGAAACTTTGACTTGTAGCCCTTAAGAGTCAGAAGCAAGATGCAGTCCCACCATCATGCAGCAGCCCAGAGTGGGCAGGTAGGATCAAAGCCCTATAAAGAGAGTTGTGACACTCCCATAGACTCCCATTGAAAGAATGGAATGTGGAAGTCAAATGGGTCATGGAGCAGCAACTAGTTCCAAACAGCAGTGGTTCTAGCATTGAACGTAGCTCATTCTCCGTGTTTTCTCTTGTACGTTTTTTTCCCAAGATGGCGCCAATGTGTAGGGCTTGCCGTCCCTCGCTCTCTGCTTTTTTTCTATTTTTGTTATTTTCACAATGCTTTGTGCATTGTACAGCGTCATATTTGCAGTATGATCGTCGGGCACTTTTGGAACTCTTTGCTGAAATGCCTGCAGAGTTTCTGTACAGCGGTCATAACTCTCCTCCATGGGTTCTGTCTGAGATTCCTGCATTCTTTCTGCGTGACCCTGGCCTTACTCCCGGGAGGAAATGTCGCAGACATCGTAGGAAGCGAGCGGGGGTCTTGGTGAAACTGTGAAACCACATGGATTATTCTGCCAAGAAGTTGGCTCGCTCTGGATCCGTTCATCACTCCTCTGACCTGTGGTGCTGCTGGAGCCCATCTGCTGGACAGCTACCCGCGCGTGACCCATGTCAACAAACTCCATTCAGCTACAGCGTGCGCTCTCAGGACATGATTACCTGCAGTGTTCCGTCAGTGAGGACTGAACTTGGAAAAAGGGCCTTCTCCTACTCCGCTCCTGCTTCATGGAATATCTTACAAAAAGATCTGAAGCTCTCGACCTTGACTTCTCTATATGGTTTTCAGAATCTGTTGGAATCCTGGCAAAAACCAATGCAGATTTGTTCCTGTCTTTGATTTTATACGTCTACCTTATAATGTTTTGCTAGTTTTTTGCTAGTTTTTTGCTACTTTGTTAAAAGGAGGAGTGTGTATATATGTATATATATATGTGTATATATATGTATGTATATGTATATATATATATATATATGTATGTGTGTATGTATGTGTATGTATATATATGTGTGTATATATATATGTATATATGTATATACATATATATATATATGTATATATATATATATATATATATATATATATATATATATATATATATATATATATATATATATATATATATATATATATATATATATATATGTATATATATATATTTTTTTTCTCTCTCTTTTGTTTTCTATTGTTTATTGTTTGATTGTTTATTGTTTAAGGAAATTCTACCATTACTGTTGATTGTTCTTTAGTTTTAGCAGGTCGCTTTCGTAAATGAGCCCATGAGGTTCAAAAGATTTACCTGACTAAATAAAGGTTGAATGAATTAATAATTCAGCAGGTAAACGTCCAACCGATGTACACAGTCACACGTTGGACCTCGTTTTAACACATGATGTCTCTGTTTCTAATCTGGTAATCGGTGACAATGTTTTTTCTGATCACATGCCTGTATTGTTTGACTTCACCCCCCCCGTCCAACTGCTAAGCCGTATGCTCCAGCACATATCACTCATGCCATTAACCCTTTCACTGCTACTCGTTTTAATGAAGCTGTTAACTCTGAGAGGATCGAACAGCTCCTGGTGTCTCGTTCCACCGAGGAGCTAACCTCTCAGTTTAACTCTCTGTTTAAATGTTCTGGACCGTGTTGCTCCCCTAAAAACCAGAAAAACAAAACTTAAATCAGAGCCGTGGCTGAATGATGTCACTCAAGCCGTTAGACAGGAGTGTCAGAGAGCTGAACGCAAGTGTAGGAAGGACAAGCTGCTGGTTTAGTTTCAAATGTTAAGGGAGAGTTGGCGGCACTATCAGAAAACTGTTAAAGTTGCTAAATCTAAATTATTTTCTGATACAATTGTCTTCTACTCAGTGGCGGCTCCAGAGATATTTTTCTGCAGGTGCTAAGGTGGGGCTAAGCATTTTACTAAGGGTGCTACGAAAGATCATTTGTTCTTTCAGTTCTCAAGGTCAATGTGTATTTACTGTCATTCACATTACATGTGGTACATAAGGCGTAACGAAACTATGTACACAGGGTCCCAGTTACATCCAACAAAAATACAAATTGTAACGAAAATTGGTGAAAAGATCCGAGACCTGAATTAAAAATACACTAAGCACTACTAGTACGAAACAATGCACCAAACAACAGCAGCACGAACATGAGTCGGTGTGTGCAGATGAGGACGAGTGAACACAGCAACATGAAATAGATCAGCAGCATGAGATCAACAGCACATAACCAAATGGTATTACAGTGATTTTTTTCATTGTGATACTCCTGACTAGGGGTTCATGAGTCTAACAAACTCGGGGTAGAAGCTTGTAGCCATAACAAAGAGTGAGATGGAGGAAGAAGGATGACACCTTTTCCATCTCAGCCCCACTACATTTGTTTTATTTATTTTTTATTCATTAATCCTTTGGAAAACTGAGTCTGTTAACCCTTGGAAAACCGAGTCTGTAATCCCTTGGAAAACAAAGTCTTATAACCCACAGCGATAATTCCACAACGATTAGAGTTCTTGATTTCATCAGCAACAATAGTTTTGTAATATCATGCAGAGGGGATCTCTTGATTGATACAGAGGAGGCGACCCTTGGATGAAGGATGGAGACCAACGTTGGAGTTGCAGGTCCCTACATCAAAGGTTGTAGGCTGGTTGGTTTCCAGTCCGTGCCACTCTGGTTCTATGTGTCATGCAATTATGTGGTTTTAGGTGGGCTTATGATTGGGAATTTACATTAGCCTTACCTATATGCACCTGGTATGTAAGCTATCATGGTTTAGATCTGCTACAATTACCAATTAAGGGGTGGATAAATGCAGTAAAAACCAGATATAGGGATCTATACCTATAGAAGGTTCTGGAGGGCTTCTGTAACGAAGGCCTCCTCTTCCAAACTATTCCTCCATTCATAACTTAGCTTAAAGTTAAACTAAAATAGAAAAAGAAAAATAGTTTGGTCTAAATGTCTGTTGTCCTTTTAGACGACGACATATGTTTTGGTATTCCCTATAAATTTTGAAGTCTATGGCGAGACTCATTAAAAATGAATAGATAATCTAGAATAGAATTGATCAAATTGGTTCAATTTAGAAATTGTAAGACCAGATATGGATGCAGTTAGAGAGGACATGAAGGTAGTTGGAGTGAGGACAGAGGATGCAGAGGACAGAGTGAGGTGGAGGAGGATGACTCGCTGTGGCGACCCCTGAAAAGGGAAAAGCCGAAAGAAGAAGAAGAAGAAGAGAAAAGGTAGATGTTTTATGTGTCCAAGAGACCAAGTGGAAGGGCAGCAAGGCTCGCAGTATTGGAGCAGGGTTCAAACTGTTTTACCATGGTGTGGATAGAAAGAGAAATGGAGTAGGGGTGGTCCTGAAGGAGGAGTTGGCAAAGAATGTAGTAGAGGTGAAGAGAGTGTCAGATAGGGTGATGTGTCTAAAGGTAGAAGTAGAAGGTCTGATGCTAAACATAGTCAGTGGTTATGCTCCACAGGTTGGATGTGATGGGGAGGAGAAAGATAAATTTTGGAAAGATTTGGATGAAGTGATAGAGAGTATTCCCAGGGAGGAAAGAGTGGTGATTGGAGCAGACCTGAATGGACATGTTGGTGAAGGAAACAGAGGGGATGAGGAAGTGATGGGTAGGTTTGGTGTCAAGGAAAGAAACCAGGAAGGACAGATGGTGGTGGATTTTGCCAAGAGAATGGAAATGGCTATAGTCAATACCTATTTCCAAAAGAGGGAGGAACATAGAGTGACCTATAAGAGTGGAGGAAGGAGTACACAGGTCGACTACATTCTGTGTAGAAGAGGAAACCTGAAGGAGATTGGAGACTGTAAGGTTGTGGCAGGGGAGAGTGTGGCCAGACAGCATCGGATGGTTGTGTGTAGAATGACTGTTGTTGCAAAGAAGAGAAAAAGAGTAAAATCAGAGAAGAAGACCAAATGGTGGAAGCTAAAGAAGGAAGAATGTTGTGAGAAATTCAGAGACGAGCTGTTAAAGGCTCTGGGTGGTAAGAAAGAGCTTCCAAGTGACTGGGCTACTACAGCAACAGTAATTAGAGAGACAGGTAGGAAGGTACTTGGTGTGTCATCTGGACAGAGAATGGAAGATAAGGAAACCTGGTGGTGGAATAGTGAAGTGCAGGACGCCATTCAAAGAAAGAGATTAGCCAAGAAGAAATATGACAGTGAGAGGACTGAAGAGAGGAGACAGGAATATAAGGAGATGGGACATAGAGCAAAGAGGGAAGTAGCTAAGGCAAAGCAGAGGGCGTACAATGAGTTGTATGGGAGACTGGACACTAAAGAGGGCGAGAAGGACTTGTACCGATTGGCAAGACAGAGGGATCAGGCTGGAAAGGATGTGCAGCAGGTTAGGCTTATTAAAGATGGGAATGGGAATGTTCTAACAAGTGAGGAGAGTGTGATGGGAAGATGGAAGGATTACTTTGAGGAGCTAATGAATGAAGAGAATGAAAGAGAAAGAAGAGTGGAGGTCATAGAAACTGTGGACCAGGAAGTGGGAAAGATTAGTGAGGGTGAAGTCCGGAAAGCTTTGAAAAGAATGAAGAAGGGGAAGGCAGTAGGACCTGATGACATACCAGTGGAGGTTTGGAAATGTCTTGGAGAGGTGGCAGTGAGGTTTTTGACTCAAATATTTAATGGAATATTTGAGGGTGAGAAAATGCCTGAAGAATGGAGAAGAAGTGTGCTGGTTCCCATTTTTAAGAACAAGGGTGATGTACAGAGTTGTAGCAACTACAGGGGAATTAAGTTGATGAGCCACACGATGAAGATCTGGGAGAGAGTTGTGGAAGCAAGACTTAGACAAGAGGTGACTATCTGTGAGCAGCAGTATGGTTTCATGCCAAGAAAGAGCACCACAGATGCCATCTTTGCTTTGAGGATGTTGATAGAGAAGTACAGAGAGGGTCAGAAAGAACTCCATTGTGTGTTTGTGGATTTAGAAAAAGCATATGACAGGGTGCCAAGAGAAGAGGTGTGGTATTGCATGAGGAAATCTGGAGTGGCAGAAAAGTATGTTAGACTGGTACAGGACATGTATGAAGACAGCAGGACAGTGGTGAGATGTGCTGTAGGAGTGACAGATAGCTTCAAGGTGGAGGTGGGATTGCATCAAGGATCGGCTCTGAGCCCCTTCTTGTTTGCTCTGGTGATGGACCGACTAACAGATGAGGTCAGGCAGGAATCCCCATGGACTATGATGTTTGCAGATGACATTGTGATATGTGGTGAGAACAGGGAACATGTGGAAGAGAACTTGGAGAGGTGGAGGTATGCACTTGAAAGAAGAGGAATGAAAGTCAGCCGTAGTAAGACAGAGTACATGTGTGTGAATGAGAGGGAGGCCAGTGGAACAGTGAGGCTACAAGGAGCAGAGGTCACAAAGGTGCAGGACTTCAAGTACTTGGGGTCCACTGTCCAGGAAAATGGGGAATGTGGAAAGAAGTGAAAAAGAGAGTCCAGGCAGGATGGAGTGGATGGAGAAAAGTTTCAGGAGTGATTTGTGACAAAAAGGTGTCAGCAAAGGTCAAAGGAAAAGTTTACAAGACAGTGGTGAGACCAGCTATGTTGTATGGTCTGGAGACAGTGTCATTGACAAAAAGACAGGAGAAAGAACTGGAAGTAGCAGAAATGAAGATGCTGAGGTTCTCCTTAGGAGTGACAAGGATGGATAAGATCAGGAATGAGATCATCAGAGGTACAGCACATGTTGAACAACTGGGAGATAAAGTTAGGGAGGCCAGACTGAGATGGTTTGGACATGTCCAGAGGAGGGACAGTGGGTATATTGGTAGAAGGATGTTAGAAATGCAGCTGCCAGGAAAAAGACACAGAGGAAGGCCAAAGAGGAGATATATGGATGCAGTTAGAGAGGACATGAAGGTAGTTGGAGTGAGGACAGAGGATGCAGAGGACAGAGTGAGGTGGAGGAGGATGACTCGTGTGGCGACCCCTTAAAAGGGAAAAGCCGAAAGAATAATAATAATAAGAGACCAGTGTAGTTTATGGTACCTTAAGTAGCATTAGTCTACAATGACACTTCAATTATTGAGGTTTAACAAAATGAAACTGCATGTTGGCATAGTTAAATCCATTTAAGTCTTCAACTAACATTAATAAAAACTTCTTTTGGCTGGGAGTGTTCAGAACCAATACAATATCTCAAACAATGACAAAAGTAGTAATTAAGCAACTAGATAACAACGCTTCACTGCTTCAACTCACTCCTGTCGTCAGATTCCAACGTGTACCACACAAGAAAAACAGGTCTTAACTTTATAACCGGTGTCAAATTAAATCCTACGGATTTAAACGGTTGTTAAGGTTAGTTTTTTGTTGTGGGTTTTAATAATGAATTCAATTTATAACGCACTTTTCATTAATGAAAATCTCAAAGTACTACAAGGTGCAACAGAATTAAATGTTAATAAAACATGTAATAAAACAAGTAAAATCAATAACAATATCAACTAAGATCAAAAGTAGAATTATGAGGAGGTAGAGTATGCTCGGTTGAAAAGAAAGGTCTTCAAGCCGCTCTTAAAGTCAACCACAGACTGTGGGGCTCTCAGACAGTCAGGAAGAGAGTTCCACAGGCGGGGGGCAGCCACACTGAAAGCCCGGTCTCCCATGGTCCTTAATTTGGTTCTCGGAACGTGAAGGAGATTACTGTTCTGTGACCGCAGCGACCGGGTGGATGAGTATGGAATAAGAATATCCTTCAGATAATCTGGTGAAGCTCCATGTAAGCATTGATGTGTAATGAGAGCAGTTTTGCACTGAATTCTGTAGGTGACAGGAAGCCAATGAAGGTTATGGATTTTAGACTTAGCGTTTCTAAGTTCGAGTTGGAGCGGTTTCTTTTCGTAACTAATATAGTTTAAACTGTTTAGTTTATTTACTATCTTGTGCTTGGACAACATTATTTTCCCATGAAGTCTGTGAGTTTGCGAGATCTTTGTCGTTTGTGGGGTTATTGAAATCTTTGTCTTGGGCATGGGCATGACCTAACATCACCCCCCTGCGGTCATGGGGGACCACAAACACAGGTGAGGACGTCGGTCCATGGGTACGAGTTAGGATGCCATTGTTTAGTTTAAGCTGTTTGCGCAGCTGAGAGTAGACAATACACAGGAAACTTTTAGGTTTCGGCCAACGTTTCTTCTTACGTTTACCTCTTTCTGTGTAATGCAGGCGTGTCACAACTGTCGGCGCAGTCGCATGTGTGTCTGATTGTTCAGACTGCGACGGGTCACTGTCGTTGTTGAGTGTATCTTCCCACTTCTTCAGCTGCTCCTGGAGGTGCCGAGGTCCAAACGGGAGGCTCAGAGGGGACAGATATTTTTCTGTTGCTGCTCCAAGACTGTGGAACAATCTCCCTCTTCCTGTCAGACAAGCCCCTTCACTGTCCAGTTTTAAAACTCTTCTAAAAACACATTTTTACTCACTGGCTTTTAGCACAGACTGAATTTGTTCAGCACTGTTTGTATTGTTTTTATTGATCTTAATGTTTTAACAACTGTTATATTTTTATGTGTTTAAATGTTCTTGATTTTATGTACAGCACTTTGTTGCAGCTGTGGTTGTTTTAAAGGGATCTATAAATAAAGTATTATTATTATTATTATTGACTGAAGAGGGGCTCTTTGAGTTTGTAAAAACTAAGTCATGTCTGATTAGTTATAGACTCACATGTACTTGAACCAAGTTTTCATCGAAAGCTTGGCTGATTGCCGATTTACCTGTCCCAAGGGACAGTACAGCATCATCGGTGTGGGATCCTTGGACCTCCACACCTTTCACTATCTATGTTAGGTAGTGTTCAGTGAGTGCCGATTGTTTCAGCTCGCAGAGGAGGTTCCCTTGCTGGGCCAGAGTCGGGTCCAACTGTTGAGTCTCATCTGTCTCACCTGTAGTTGAAGGTTCACTTACCAGGCTTGTGATCTCGGTTGGGGGTTCCCATGTGCCTTCCACGGTACCTACTGACAGACAGTCAGTGTCATGACCTTGTGGAGGCATATCGATCGGCAATGGATTGTTCACTGTGGCCCACATTGTCTGATCACCATAATTTATAATCGTGCCAAAGTGATTTATAAAATCTTGGCCAACCAAAAATAGGAATGAGTCAACTGTAGACACATGTACCAGGTGGTATAGTGCCATTTTGCCAATCTGCATGTGAACCATAGCTATAACTGTTAGGGTTGTTCTCGTCTTTGCGAGGCCCTGCAGCTCAATAGCGCTTTTCACGAGGGGTATTTGCCTGTTATCACCGTTAGCGGCGGTCCTTAGCTCCTCGAACAGTTTGGCTGACATAATAGTTATGTCCGCACTGCCGTCCAGGAGGGCTTCACGTGCGAGGACCCATTCCAGTGTGATTGGCAGGTAAGCTTTCTTAGCTACCCCCCTTTTGATAAAGTTACACAGAAACCTTACAGGTCTTGGCACACGTTTCTGTTTACGTGTACCTCTGTCTGTGTAATCTTGTTTACTGTCAGCATCTTTGGCAATGTTGATGTTATTGTTGTTAACTGTGTGCTCTGAGTTTTCATAAAAAATAGTGTTGCACATCGCTCCACCAGGCTGGACAATGATGTTTGTGTTATTATCAATGATAATGCCACTCATTGTCTCAGGTTGGACAACCTCTGTAACATTCAAATCTTCAAACAAACTACTTACTTCCCCTGTCTCTTCTGAACATAGAGGTGTCATGCCTTTTTCTGGAGCATTTGTGACTCTTTGCATGTCTCGAACTTTTCTGTTCAAGGTGCAAGGGCAGCAGGGCTTCTGCTCCATCTAACCCACTTATGGCCCTTATCCACAGGGCCTGTTCGCGCTCGTTCGGGCTCCTTCATACCTAGTTAATAACTAGTTGTGGAGTGTATCCACAGGGCTTGTAGAGGAGGAACCCACCCTACTTTTGGGACCTTCTTGACTGAGGTACTAGGTCTTGTTCTTGTTGGGTCCAGTTATGACATCAGCACAGTGTTGGTCACTGATTGGTCAGGGGGCGTATTCCTAGGTCGGAGGGTGGAGATTCAGTCTTCCACCGAAATCCAATTCACTATTTTCTTTTTCACCCGCCAAAATAGACACCAACAAGTCGGAGGAGCATCTTTTTGAGTATTTACAAAGTAATAATCATGTCACAACCGTGGTCAAATGTGGAAGTTCAGGCATTTCTGTATTTGCTGGCAGACCTCCAGCCACCATGGGAGGAACAGTGGCCTTCACACAGACACAGCTCTTCTGAAATCTATAGTAAATTGTGAGTGTTTTTTTAACTTTAAGCATATTTCCAGTGAGTCATGCAACTGTTTCTTAGCATTTTGGACTGCAAAACGACCGTTTCAGAGACTGACTGGCTTCAGCAACAGCCAGAGGCTTTTAGGAAAATAAAATAAAAACATGGCGGAGCGGCTCGTTTCTCTGATGAAAAGTAACCAGGCTACCTAAATAATTATTTGTTTGCTCGAAATTATAGCAGAGGTGTGTCTCAGTCTAACGTTTTCTTAATAAATGTACTTTAATGATCTAATCTGCTTTATAACTAGTTTAGTTAACTAGTTTCAGATGGACGAGAAACAGGAAGAAGAAACGCAGTTTGTTTATCTCAAATTAACATTAAAAGTACTTAAACAATTATTTGTTAGCTCGAAATTATAGCAAAGGTGTGTCTCAGTCTATCATTTGCTTAATAAATGTACTTTAATGGTCAAATCTGTTGCATTTAAATAATTGTTTTGCTGCCTCGGTGCTCGGTGAACGCACGCGCGTGCGTAAAGGATGAGAAACAGGAAGCAGGCACGCGCTTTTTTCTCCTACATTTTTTAACAAGAAAATCACTTAAACAATTATTTGTTAGCTCGAAATTATAGCAGAGGTGTGTCTCAGTCTAACGTTTTCTTAATAAATGCACCTCAATGGTAAAATCTGCTTACTAGTTTTGCGCTCGTGCACGCAGATGGACAAGAAGGAGCAGCTCATTTATCTGAAATTTAACAATAAAAATCACCTTAACAATTATTTGCTAGCTCAAAATTATAGCAGAGGTGTGTGTCAGTCTATCATTTGCTTAATAAATGCACTTTAATGGTCAAATTCGCCCGGGTGCTACAGCTGTTTTTGGTTCAGTCCGAATGAATGGAAACGGTGATATCTGTCCAAAAATGGTTTATAAATATGTGAAAAAATCTTTAAATATGTCACTTTGGCCTATAAGTCCCAGGGCATGTAAATTTAGCACACAAAAAAACAGAGTGACTTACAGGCTGAAAAATACAGTAGTTATTGTTTTTCCCTCTCTCTTTTTGAATTGAGTATGATTTCAGTGTTGAATTATTTTAACTAAACTTATATTTTCAAGTTTACAGTTTTCCGTTTGCCATGCTGTGTGTGG
>JBBPBX010037008.1:15216-31170 GCA_038048925.1 Garcialebias charrua | reverse complement strand
TTAAGAGCTCATAAATAAGTTTTTTCGTTTTTACTGATAGATAATTAGTTATTAGCGGTACTGCAATTTAAATAAAGATAGCACAAATCCGCTTATGAATTATAAAAGTTAGTCAATCCGCTGTAAAGCTAACAAATTGTTTAGGTCCGCTATAAGCGGATTAGCGCTTTAGCGCTCCCTAGCGGTCTAGCGCCCACCTTTGTTCATTGTTATTGTTGACGTGTTTTCTTCATGGGATAATGGCTCAAATTTTTACACCTGAGTAAACATTTTCAACCATGAACACTATCAAGCAGGAACCGAGAAACCGACATCTTGAATGCCTCACTGTGGTTGTAACAACAGATTACAAATACAGAATGAAGAACGTTGAGGGCAGCACAGCTTCTGCTCATCTCAGTACATACTAAGATACATTTTACCCTGATGCATGCTCAATAATCCAGGTAGAAAAATCTAAAAAAGCTAAGTCTGGTCCTCTAGACATTCAAAAAATTAAAACAAAACAAAAAAGCAAAAAAGTAGAAACGTTTCGTCTTTCGTCCGAAAGACTTCCTCAGTCTGAGAAGCTGTATTCAGCTCAGTCTTATAAATAGCACCCTCTCACAGTGGATCAACCAGTTGGCTGATGACAGCCGAAACCAGCTGCTCACATGATCAAGGAGGACCATCAGCCTAACGATGGATCGTTAGCACCCTGATGGTTGTTTGCTATTCACAGAGGGCTGAGTGATACTAGCAATAACAGCATTGTAAGAGGGGGACAGTTGAACCCGGAGGCCTCCACCTCTGTTTAATGATGGACGGTTTCTTTTCACAAAGATGGCCTCCTTTACTCCTCTCTCAAACCATCGTTCCTCTCTATCAAGGATGTGAACATCTTCATCCCTGAAAGAGTGACCGCTGGCCTGGAGATGAGTGTAGACCGCAGAGTCCTGACCTGATGATGTTGATCTTCTGTGCTGGGCCATCCTTTTGGCCAGTGGCTGTTTAGTTTCCCCGATGTAAGACTGATCACAGCCCTCCTGACACTGAACAGCATACACAATATTACTCTGTTTGTGCCGGGGGACTGGATCTTTGGGATGAACCAGTCTTTGTCGTAATGTATTTTGGGGTTTAAAAGCCACTGGGACGTTGTGTTTAGAAAATAAACGTCTCAATGTCTCTGAAACTCCCGCAACATACGGAATGACCACTGGTCTGGGTCTGGGTTCCTTCTTTTCACCTGATGGCTGCTGGAGTCCTGTTTGGGTTTCTTCTCTGCTTTCAGGAAGGCCCAGTTAGGATATCCACATTTCTCTAGAGCCTGTTTTGTGTGAGCAGACAGTGTCCCCACTAACTCAGGAGCCAGACAGAAGGAGAAATATCCCACACAAGACAGGCTCGAGAGAAATGATGGTCCTCCTTGATCATGTGAGCAGCTGGTTTCAGCTGTCATCAGCCAACTGGTTGATCCACTGTGAGAGGGTGCTATTTATAAGACTGAGCTGAATACAGCTTCTCAGACTGAGGAAGTCTTTCGGACGAAAGACGAAACGTTTCTACTTTTTTGCTTTGTTTTGTTTTGGTGAATGTCCAGAGGACCAGACTTAGCTTTTTCTTAAATAAGATACATTTTGTTTAAACAAATAATGAGCTGGCTGTTTCCTTTTTGTTCATAGGTGGGTTGTTCAATTTTCTATTTGAGTAACTTGGGTGATATCGCAGCTCTCTCCTTGACTTTGATATGTCAGGATCTTTTGGAAAAAAGAAAAAAGATCACTGCATTATAGGGCCAGGCATGAGAAAGTCCCAGGTACATCCAGGGTAAACTCAGCCATTCTACAACTTACTCACAGTTGCTTTGTTGATCATTAATTCCTATTAATTTATTCTTTCTCATTTCTAACCATCAAGCTTCCAGGAAGCAGCTGTTGGTTTAAAGAGACCCGCTCCACTCAGTGTCCACACTGCAAATGAATTACACCCTGGAATACAATGCAGGATGTAAATATAATGTAAATATATAATGTTCAATTTCATCAGCAAATCTTTATATTTCATCTCGGAGTTCTCCGATGTCCTCCATATTGCCCGCTTGTCATGCTGACTTTCTGAACACAGTTAATTATCGATTTGAAGTTAGCTGGACCAAGCAGCTCAGCGAGGGGAATACTTTGCTGTGATTGGTCAAAAAGAGAGGAAAACCCCACCCCCTCATTTGAATATAAGAACATGAAATAAAAAGTGCTTAAAATGAAAAATGGGGTTAAAAATAAAAGCTCCATAAATATGTAAAGTAGCTTTACAAAATAAAAATCTTGAAATAAATAAAAAATAAATCTTGAAATAAATAAAAAATTTAATCTTGGAGGAAAAAAACTAAACTTTTCTATTTAAATGTTTTATTTCATGGGAACATTTATTTAATGGAATATGTATTAACGTTTTTTAAATAACACTATTTATTTATTTGATTTTGAATAAAAAGGCCTTCCATAATAAAAAGCACCTGTTGAATTTTATTAACCGTGTCAGAATGTACACACAGTGTTGTTGTCTCTTACCTTACTCTTAGCACATTCATTGTAATTTATATGAAATGTCCACGCTGATAGAGCAAGCATTTCTGGAGGAACCCAGCTGATATTGAACGTGTTATTAGTTTTTGTGATGTTCCATGTGAGGGGTGGAGGTCTCACTGCACAGAAAGACATTACATGCACTGTAATCTGCTGAAAGAACTCTGATGCACGCACAAGTCCTGACGCAACTCTAACACACACGTTTCCCAGAAAGCACAGCAAGAAGAACTTCCTCAATAAGAAACTGAAGGAGGAAGTGCAGCGTAGACAAACAGGATTTTCCATTTAAGAAACTAAACCAATCAGACTTCTTACCATCACATGAAAGATCTTTCTCGAAGGTGTTCCTAACCAGCGTGTTGTTGACTTTTGCTATAAATCCAATATATAGGTCGTCGTCAGTCGGCTGCAGATCACAACCAGTTATCCCATCACCAAGGGACTTGTACAACGAGCAATGAGTTTCAGTTGAAGGCTCAGCAAATCTTTGAAGCATAAACACAAAAAAAATACTGTCACACTTCACAAAATGTTTACGATCCTAAAAGGGGACTTCAATCAAACCAGTCAGAGATTTCCACAGTGGTGGGCAGCGCTAGTCCAAAAATTAGTTCCGCAATTTCTAAAGCGCTTATTAAGTTATTTAGGTCCGCAATTTCAAAAGCGCTTATGTCTTAAGTGTTGGTCAGCTTTAGAGAAACCTGCCCTCTGATCTGTGAACAGAACGCTGTGTTGTGTGATTTTACTGCGAGACCCTCTGGTCAAAGCCACAGAGGAAACTGGTTGCCTTGTCAGCTCTCCTTAAAGCTGAAGGAGACGCCCTCTAGAGGGTTGGAGGGTGAAGTGTTTTCAGTGTAAAATGCTGCTCTGTTACTGTTCATTTCTTAAGTGACAATATTGGAAACTGTTAAGAGTTAACAACATATTCTTTAGTTTAAAACTTATGGCTAAAACTACACAAGATATATTTTGCACTGTTTTGCACTACAAGAAAGAAGCCTAATGCTTGAGTTGTTAATTATTTAAAAACTCTCTGGACCTAGTAGTGAAATTTTCTTAATAGAGATTATTTTGTGGTATAGCAGTTTTCAAAATAAATTATGGCAAAAGGACACCCTATGCTTTTTATTTCATTCCTATTGCAAGTTTTATACCAAAAACATATTGCAATATATATCGTCATCGCCACCCTTCACAATACATATTGTGATATGAATTTTAGGCCATATCGCACATTCCTACTGTCCAGATGACCTGGCTGACCATTATTGGACCAGAGAATTTTGGTTCTGTTCGATAATTTTTGGTACGAACAGTTCTAATGTGTTTGTATATTACAGCTGAGAAGGCTGAGAACATCTTCCCCTCCTGCTTTGAGCCTGAACCACTCCCTGATCTCGACCTGGAAGATATCTCAGAGCGCCTCCTTGGTGTTATTGCCATGAGAACATACCCAAAACAGTCTTATCTCCATCTGGAGGCCGACTCTGCGACAGCTATGATCACGTCTGTGCGTGTGACTATGAGGGGATGCCCACAGGACCCTGCTGCTGTACAAAAGTCTGCAGAAGACTATCTGACGCTCATTCTGTGACATGCTCCAAGCATTATGAAGCCATGTATGTAATCTGTCTTGAAAGTGTCAGGCTATTTTAGTCAACTTTACGGTTGTTAAATAAACGTGAACAAAACAAAAACAGACTTTTATCTGCTAAACTGAATGCAAATTACTTTCAAATAAACCATAGTCTGTGTTCTGCTACCATGCTTACTAATGCTTACTGCTACTTCCTGTGTCTGACAGGAAGTTGTCCCCATAATCATGGATACAGTAGAGCCCCCGCATCCATCCATCCATCCATCCATCCATCCATCCATCCATCCATCCATCCATCTATCTATCTATCTATCTATCTATCTATCTATCTATCTATCTATCTATCTATCTATCTATCTATCTATCTATCTATCTATCTATCTATCTATCTATCTATCTATCTATCTATCTATCTATCTATCTATCTATCTATCTATCTATCTATCTATCTATCTATCTATCTTCGTTTAACGTCCGTTTTCCCGATTCCGGGGTGGGACGTCACTTCTTTGTCGCCAAGTTTTTGATGCCAGATTAGGCGGTCAGTTGCGTCCAGTTCATTGAGGTTCAGCGCTTTCAGATCTTGTTGAATCGTTTGCGCCCAGGTCTTTTTCGGACGGCCTTTGGGACGGGTGCCAGGTACTTCAAGGTTTTCAATAGCAAGTATAGCACTGTTTTCACTTCGTTTAACATGACCGAACCACCGCAAACGGTGTCGCCGGCATGCGTCCTTAATCGCACATAAGCCAGCTCGACGCAGGATTTCGGTCGATTGGATGTGATCTTTAAGACTAATGCGTTGCATCCACCGGAGCATTTTCCTGTCGGTTCGGTGAAGTTGCTGTTCGAGGTTTGTTGTCATTGGCCATGAGCCCCCCCAGGAATAAGGTGGATAAACCATAACTGCTTCTTCAGTCCGTAACAATTCAAAACATAGGCCGTGGTGGTGTAGAGGAAGGGCAGCCGGCTCAGGACCGGAAGGTCCGGGGTTCGATCCCCGGTAACTGCATACCTCGTTGTATCCCTAGGCAAGACACTTAACCCCGAGTTGCTCCCGGCAGGACTGGCAGCGCCTTGCATGGCAGGCTACCACTACCGGTGTATGAATGTGTGAATGAATGGGTGGATGGCTGGTACTGTGAAGCGCTTTGGGGCCCCTCATAGGGGTCTGGAAAGCGCTATATGAGTAAGCACCATTTACATGACTCAGGTCTCAAAAGCACAGCAGCTAAAACCCAGAGCGACTCATCTAAATAAACACAGAGCCACGAGCTAAACTACTGAACTTCGGTTTATTAAAAGTCAAACTGGCTGAGCAGTCAGGGCAGACCAGGGAGTCCAGTTACCTACTGGTGGAAACACACAGTCTATTGTGAGCCTTCTCTGATAAAACACCCGTGGGATGAGGCAGAATGTAGATAATGGAAATGTGAACAGACCGGTAGAAGAACTGAAGATCTGTAGCGTCCCGGGCCGGGGACCAGGAACAGTACGCGTGGTTGAGGGCAGTTCTGTGGCAGGTCCAACTCGTCACCAGCTCTGAGGAACACATTTTATTTAAACAACACATTCTTTATGTCTGCAGTTCAATCCTTCACACTTAAAGCGTCACTGACACAATTTTTTAACTATGCATAAAATTGCTCTACATATATACCTTGTATCATTCAACTATGATTTATTTAAACAACACATTCTTTATGTCTGCAGTTCAATCCTTCACACTTAAAGCGTCACTGACACAATTTTTTAACTATGCATAAAATTGCTCTACATATATACCTTGTATCATTCAACTATGATCGTTTTTGCAAACAAAATAATAAATCAATTTAATTTTGCTTTAAAAGTGATTTTAAACTTCACGCCGTGTTTATTCACGGGAAATCCTATTACACGCGAATGCAACATCTGTGACGTAGTCTTGGGCAGAGGGCTCTGGGGCCTCATGTATCAACGGTGCGTACGCACAAAAACCGTGCGTACGCCATTATCCACGCAAAACTCCGTATGTATCAAAACAGAACTGAACGTGGAAATGTGCGCACCGCCACGGCAGCTCCAGAGCTGGCGTACGCACGTTTCTGTGGTTTTTGTTCCTTTGGCGACACTTACAGGTGATTCTGGAAACTGTTCATGATGGGGAAATAATTATTATTTCCACCCAAACACACATGATTAACAATTATTACATCCACATGGACGCAATCAGAATATAACCTGCAAAAAATATAAAAAACAGAAAGACTGAATAGTTCTGCACAGCTTAAATTCTTGTTTGCTGTTCATTTTTAGCTGTTTTAGCAGTTGAAGAACGTGATGCATGATGGGACAAGACGACATTCCTCTGTTGCAGGGTATATTTAAATGAAAACAACGTTTTTCTTTTTTTTAATTCATTCCAGAATTAAAGAACACAAGAAAACTATTTTTTTTTTTAAACACAAGAAATCCTCTTTTTCCTTCATTTCATGTATTGTTTCATTTCATGTTGTTCTTTCTAAATAGTTTTCTTGTGTTCTTTAAATCTGGAATGAATAAAAAAAAAAAAGAACGTTGTACCATGCGGGAATCGAACTCATGATCTTTGGGACGGAAGGCGAACACGCTACCCACTGACCTATTTAGGCATGTTAGAATAGCTTGGTCAACTTCTCGTTTAAAAGTGGACGGTTTGTTGTGCGCTGAGCGTGCCAAACAAAACCTTTTTCTGTGCCTCTCTACGTCACTCAGAAGTGTCTCCAGTTCACAGTCCGTGAAGTTCCTCTTTTTTCCACGTTTCGACATGATTTGCAATAGAGCAAAGACGACATTCCTAACGTGCAGGGCATATTTAAATGAATTTGCATATTTATATGGAGGCGTGTCAAAGGCGGAGTCGGCCACTCTCTCATGTGCGCTCAATTCCACGTTGATTGTGATGTACAAAAGGAATGTGCGTGGATTCCGGCGTACGCACAGTTTGATACATCTGGATTTTTTTGTGCGTACGCAGTTTTCTGGATTTGACCGTACGCAACTTTTCAGTAAGAAATCCACGCAAGTCTTTGTACATGAGGCCACAGGTCTCTTTAATAGCGGACAATTTAAAACCCGACAAATTTAGCAATCTAAGTGAAGATTTGAGCTATTTGTCTTCAGTTTGGGAAGCCGAAAATAGTTCGGGTGATGGAACAAGAAACAGCAGGATCTAATTTATGTCTGCAGCCATATGAGACTTACCTTCGGGTGGAGCAAGGCGGGGGCTCCGAGGGTGCAGCTTTGTTCCATTCTTGACAAAGTATTTCATCTTTTGGGAAAGTGAAAAGGCTCACTTGTTCACTGATGATATTAGAACACCCAAATGCGACACAACGTAACAGCATTTTTCCAAGTAAAAAAAAAACGCAATCTGCAGGCGAGCTGCAGACACACGCAGACTGCCTCTGCCCGATACTACGTCACAGATGTTGCATTCGCGTGTAATCCGATTTCCCGTGAATAAACATGGCGCAAAGTTTAAAATCACCTTTAAAGCAAAATTAAATTGATTTATCATTTTGTTTGCAAAAACGAACATAGTTGAATGATACAAGATATATATGTAGAGCAATTTCATGCATAGTAAAAAAAATCATGTCAGTGACGCTTTAAAGACCAGAAGAGAATGGTGAACGATAACAACCTACCTGGATAATGGACCTCGAAGACCACCGGTTCACTTGTATTGTTACCACATTTTGTTTTTAGCGAGAAATGCAGAAATCCTCCCTTCATGATCTGGTATTCACTGTAACTTGTTTCACCGGAGTTTAACGTCTACAAACGAAAAGAACAAAGTGAGGAAAAACAGACACTAAAGAAAAAAGTGTCACCTTCGCCAAATAAAGAGCCTACAAAAAAAAAGCTTTGTTTTAATTTCCAATCACAAAAGAAAAAAACAAAAGCAATTCTTAACGGACAGGTTTGGACTTGTTTCCATCAGGAGAGTGACTCTGAGGGGTTATCAGACAGGACATGTTGAGCTGGTTGCCATGGAGACCACTATCACAGTAAAAAAAAACTTTTATAAAACAGAAAGGTGGCAAACAGAGCAGGTACCAAAAGACTAGATAGAAGCTAAAAGTAGCTAAATGGTAGTTAAAAGCTAAAAGTAGCAAAATGGTAGCTAAAAGCTAAAATTTGTTAAATTGTAGCTAAAAAAGTCAAAGTCAACTTTATTGTCAGAACTGCAATATGTACAGGACATACACAGGATTGAAATTGCGTTTCTCTCAGTCCCTCGGTGCAACAGTAACCATTTAAACACTAAAACACTAAAACATTTAATAAACATAAGCATAAAATAGTAAAAGTGTAACACTGTCCTGAGTTTTTGCATAGTAGTATAAAAGTATGAAAATTTACACCAACACTAAAACACTAAACATTTAATGAACATAAGCATAAAATGAAATAATAAAAGTGTAATACTGTCCTGAGTTTTTGCATAGTAGTATATAAAAAAAGTAAAAGTACCCTAAGGTAGCTTAATGGTTAAAGTAGGTAAAAGCTAACTAAAAGTAGCTAAATGATAGCTAAAATCTGCAATAGGGCTCGTAAAAGCGAAAAGTAGAAAAATGATAGCTAAAAGCTAAAAGTAGCATAAGGCTAGTTTAAAGGTTAAAGTAGTAAAAGGCTAATTAAAAGTAGCAAAATGATAGCTAAAAGTAGCATAAGGCTAATTTAAAGGTTAAAGTAGTAGAAGGCTAATTAAAAGTAGCAAAATGATAGCTAAAAGTAGCATAAGGCTAGTTTAAAGGTTAAAGTAGGAGACGGCTAATTAAAAGTAGCAAAATGATAGCTAAAAGCTAAAAGTAGCATAAGGCTAGTTTAAAGGTTAAAGTAGTAGAGGGCTAATTAAAAGTAGCAAAATGATAGCTAAAAGCAGCATAAGGCTAGTTTAAAGGTTAAAGTAGTAGAAGGCTAATTAAAAGTAGCTAAATGATAGCTAAAAGCTAAAAGTAGCTTGAGACTAGTTTAAAGGTTAAAGTTGTAGAAGGCTAATTAAAAGTAGCAAAATGATAGCTAAAAGTAGCATAAGGCTAGTTTAAAGGTTAAAGTAGTAGAAGGCTAATTAAAAGTAGAAAAATGATAGCTAAAAGTAGCATAAGACTAGTTTAAAGGTTAAAGTTGTAGAAGGCTAATTAAAAGTAGCTAAATGATAGCTAAAAGTACCATAAGGCTAGTTTAAAGGTTAAAGTAGTAGAAGGCTAATGAAAAGTAGCTAAATGATAGCTAAAAGTAGCATAAGGCTAGTTTAAAGGCTAAAGTAGTAGAAGGCTAATTAAAAGTAGCAAAATGATAGCTAAAAGTAGCATAAGGCTAGTTTAAAGGTTAAAGTAGTAGAAGGCTAATTAAAAGTAGCTAAATGATAGCTAAAAGTAGCATAAGGCTAGTTTAAAGGTTAAAGTAGTAGAAGGCTAATTAAAAGTAGCAAAATGATAGCTAAAAGTAGCATAAGGCTAGTTTAAAGGCTAAAGTAGTAGAAGGCTAATTAAAAGTAGCAAAATGATAGCTAAAAGTAGCATAAGGCTAGTTTAAAGGTTAAAGTAGTAGAAGGCTAATTAAAAGTAGCTAAATGATAGCTAAAAGTAGCATAAGGCTAGTTTAAAGGTTAAAGTAGTAGAAGGCTAATGAAAAGTAGCTAAATGATAGCTAAAAGTAGCATAAGGCTAGTTTAAAGGTTAAAGTAGTAGAAGGCTAATGAAAAGTAGCTAAATGATAGCTAAAAGTAGCAAAAGGCTAGTTTAAAGGTTAAAGTAGTAGAAGGCTAATTAAAAGTAGCAAAATGATAGCTAAAAGCTAAAAGTAGCATAATGCTAGTTTAAACGTTAAAGTAGTATAAGTCTAATTAAAAGTAGCTAAATGATAGCTAAAAGCTAAAAGTAGCATAATGCTAGTTTAAAGGCTGGTGTTATGTTCTCATTTACTTACAAATTCAACGTACTCCTCCTGTGTTCTCGTGGTTCCTGTATATTGACAGTGGGTCATGGAGGGCAGAGGGTGGTCCCAGGAGAACTTGGGCTGGAAGACATTCAGCCACTCCATGGACAGGTTCTGTGGAGGAGGGACTGCGCCTTCAAGTGGACACAGAAGAGGCATAAGCGAACTAAGCGGCCGCTTGGGGCCCCAGTGTCACTAGGGGGCCCCCGAAGAGGAGCTAAGTTTTTTAATTTTGTTTATGATATGATTCTATTACACACAACTTCATCATAAAGTTCATATTTTTATTTTCATAATGATGTATATATATATATATATATATATATAACATATACTGTATATCATATATTTGTGTGTATGTATATTTGATTATGTAGAAATCGCTCTATGCATGCAGAAAGGAAAGAAAGAAATTAGTCAATGCTTATCTGCACTAATTCTTCACAAGCTTGAAGAGTTACCGTATTTTCCGGTGTATAGGTTGCACCTTTTTATGGTTTTTTCAAGGCCTGCGACCTATACACCAGTGCGACCTATATATGGCTTGTTATCACTTTCGGCTAAACTAATTTTTAAAATCCAGCTCATTTCACAATTACGTTCATTTATTAAGGAAAAGTTCAGCTCAGACATATATTTGCTATAATTTTTATCAAACAAATAATTGTTTTTAAGTGTTAATCTTCTTAAAAGCCTTGCTGTGCGCTCCTGTGGCAGACATTTGCAGCAGAGCTAAACATACCATACCATACCATACCATACCATTTTATTTATAAAGCACTTTAAACAGGAACAAGTCCACACCAAAGTGCTGAACAAGCAAACAAGCAACAGGCAACACAGACAATGAAGTACAACATGAAAAACATAAAAACATTGCAGATCATAAATAAAACGATCAAATACAAATCAGCTGGTGTTGAAAGCAACTGAATAGTAGTGAGTTTTTAACCGGGATTTGAAAACTGAGAGGGAGGGGGCCTGTTTGATGAGCAGCGGTAACTCGTTCCAGAGTATTGGGCCTGCTACAGAGAAGGCCCTGTCACCTCTGCGCTTAAGGCGAGTTTCTGGAACTCTTAAGAGTACCTGATCCTCAGACCTCAAAGCACGGTGCAGTAGGTACGACCTATACACCAGTGCGACCTATCTAGGGATTTTTCCAATCTATTGGTGATAATTGGACGATGCGACCTATATACAGGTGCGACCTATACACCAGAAAATACTGTAAATATCCCCTTTGAAGACTGTAGGGGTAGGGAACAATCCTATGACAACGGTGCAAACTTGAAAGGTGCAAATAAAGGAGTTCAGGCAAGGCTTTCCAAAATAAATCCACATGCTTTTTATGTACCCTGTGGTGCCCACAGTTTAAACCTGGTGGTTTCAGATGCCGCTAAGGTGTCTTTGGATGCAACTTGTTTTTTTGGAAATGTGGAAAAATTGTACAAGCTCTTCTCAAGTTCCCCTCAAAGCAGTGGTTTAGTCTACATTTTTGTAGTGGGCATACTGTGCTTAGAAACCAAAGTACACTGGTTAGTAAAATGTAATCGTCAATTTATTTGGATTTTTAAGCATATTGAACAGTTCCAAATGTCTCTGATGCTCATATTTGAATACATGAACAACAAACTTTGTACAACAGCTGGCTTTGTATTAAAAACGTGTGATAGAATTTATAAAACAGTATCAAAGAAAAGCACTGCACACCGATAGATTGTTATGGAAGCGTTTAACTACCATTTAACGTATCAATGACATGTACCTAATGGTATGTCATGAACCACTGGGCACTTTTAAGTGGGTATACTGAAATTCTTAAGCTTTTCTAGTGGGTACTGTATACAGTACTCCATATACCCGAGTATCACGTAGACTACACCACTGCCTCAAAGGTGGGCTATCCTTAAGAAGCACTTGAACGTCACGCTCAAGTCTTGGAGTGAAACACGATGGGAAAGCAGGATTAAAAGCATCGGACCATTACGGTACCAATCAGACAAGGTGAGAGAAGCCTTATTGGAAGTCAGTGTAAAAAAAACAATGATCCCATGGTAAAAGTTGAGACCCACTCGCTTGCTGAAGAAATCGGGTCATTCAGACTTCAGATTTGCTGTGTGGTTTGGTATGACATTCTCCCTGTAATTAACACCACAAGCAAACTACTTCAGTTAGCTAATGGTCAGCTTGATGTTGCGGTGGCCGTAATCGCGAAAAGCAAAGAAAATATCATCAGTTACAGAGCAACTGGTTTTAAAGATGCACAGATCTCAGCAAAAAATGCATGCGAACAAATGAATGTTGAAGCAGTACTGAAACAGAAGAGGCTGCGAACCCCAAAAAGGCACTTTGCCTATGAGGCACCTGATGAGCCAGAATTAGATGCAATGAAGAGATTGGAAGTTTCCTTTTTTAATGCTGTAGACTGTACCATCCAGTCTTTGGAGGATCACTTTCAATCCTGGGAGAGGTCAGAGGCATTTTTGGACTGCTTCTGAACTTTGTCCAGCTTCATACACAGATGAAGAAGGACCAGTGTAAAATCCTTCAAGACAAACTTACCTTTAGAGACCAGTCTGATATTGATGGGAGCGCACTGGTTACAGAGATGGAAAACCTTCCAGAACTCCCTGATGCACAGATGACACCATTTGAACTTCTCACTTACCTCTCTCAAAATGAGATCTGTGAGTTGTACCCAAATCTGTGGATTGCTCTACGGATAGCCTGTACTGTTACAGTCGCATCTGCAGAGAGAAGCTTTTCCAAGCTCAAACTTATAAAGAACTATTTGAGATCTTCTATGGCACAAGAACGGCTCAGTGGACTAGCAGTGATTAGTATTAACAACAAGGTTCAGATTGTTATAGTGAGGTCATAAATCAGAGTCAGAGTCAGAGAGTCTTTATTGTCATTTGCACCGCATGTGGTACATGTGATGAAAACGAGATTATGTACACGGGGTCCCAGTTACATCCAACAACAAATGCAAGAGAAAAACAGTAATAACATCTAGAATTAACTAAGAAAAACATCAACTAGTAATACACTAAGCCTAATATAGTGGAAATAAACAGCAGCACGAACATGAGTTTGTATGAGCAGATGGTCACAGATGAACACAGATGAACACAGCAACAAGAAAACAGATCAGCATCAGCATGATGTGATATTTTGCAGTGTTTAAATGACTTTGCAACCAGAAAAGCAAGGAAGCACAGGTTTTAAGAGGTGAGAAAAAGTTGTTAAGCATTTTTAGGTAAGCTTTTGCAAACTGTTGCATACATTTATATAGTTTTAAGAACTAATTATTCAACTAAGTATATTTTTTAAACCATTTCACGTGGTCTAAAGTGATCGTTCATTTACACTATTTAAAGACCGTGTAAGGTGAAATTAAATGTGTGTTTTTAGTTTGTCACATGGCATAAATATGTGTTATTAATCACCCATATAAATCTGACTGATTAAAAACATTGTTTTCCTTATAAAATTAAGTCTCAAAAATCATGAAAAAACATAATTTTCCCTTGGTCTGAAACTGTGGGGGCGTGTCAGCGCGTGGGCGTGGTTTCAGCGCAGTACTGCGGCCTGCAGCTGAGCTGTGTGTGGAGAGGCAGACAGCAGAGCCAGTAAACCTGCTCTGTTTTTATCTGAGTTCTGTCTGTAACAGCAGCTACTTTTTCCAAGAGTTACGCTGTTTTTGTAAATAGTTTTCTTGTGTGTTTTTAATCTGGAATGAATAAAAATAAAAAAAGTTGTACCATGCGGGAATTGAACCCATAAGGTTTGGGACGGAAGGCAAACGCTTTATCCATTGACCTATCCAGGCATTACAGATACTCGGTATAAAACCACGCGGTATAAAAACACGTTATGATTTGTACGGGTGCCCTGACCATTGCGACATCCAGGGAAGATGCACGAACGAGGCATAATTGATTAGCTAGCTAACAATGAACAAAATATCTATGCTATTGCTATCTGATGCTATCTGCGATTCGCGAGTGAACGGCTCCACCGAGGCGAATTTATACGGCTGGAGCTGCAGGGGGTGGGGCTATACTTAAGAAGACCGCGTGACGAAACGCGGTCACATTTAAAACACGCCTAAAAAATCCTGAAACAGAAATATCTTTATACACAGTTTGCTCTATAACTCCAAAATTAATTGAGCTACAATTTTGAGACTTTTTACTCATTTACAAGATTACAATTATGACATTTATAATGTTTATTGAAGAAAATATTGAAATTCACTTTACACGGTCTTTAAGTATTTTCTTGATTTTTTTATCTGTTTTGCACAATTTAATTTATTTTATCAATGTAAGTTATTTTTATATGTTGATCTTTCACTACAAATTATTTTGAGCATTAGTGTTGCAGTTCTTTTGAACCAAAGATAATAAAATAGATGCCACTTTTGCACTAAAAAACATTGCATACTGGTGTCTTATTTTTCTTCTTTTTTGCCTTTGTTGCTTTTAGTACCACTGGATTGCATGTGTCAAACTCATAACCAAGTATTGAGAGGGACCCATAAAGAGAAGTCAAAGATCACAGTTGTGAGCTTCGATATTACTTTATCAGTCAAATCAAATCAATCCCTATGTTTTTAATGCCATATCACTTAATAAAACATAAAATATTAAATTTTTAGAAAGTTTGATTTCATCAGTTTATTCATAGGCAGTTTTATCAATACATTCTGCCATGTCTGGCCTTTTGAGGACATTCATGAAATTGATGTGGTCCAAAATTAAAATAAGTTTGACACCCCTGCAATAGATTACATATACAGTATACATTAAAAAGGACTGTCAGAGTTGCAATACGTTTTATCAGGTGGGAGAATGATTAAACCATCTGACCGTTATTAGTACTGTATACAGAGGGCCCCCATCCAAATTTCGCTTAGGGCCCCAAAGAGGCTTGGGCCGGCCCTGGTTTGTCCTATATATTTGAGACACTTCCTGTTTGACAGGTCCTGTGTCTTCAGTGTCCAACACTTGTGCAACAACACGTCCAGCTCACGTGCGCGCGCCTTCACGTCTACGGACACGGGATGTGAACGTGACGTCACTGCTGGGAAACCCAAATGCCACGGAGAAGAAAGTTGGAGAGAAAGAAACGAAAACGAGGTTCAGTGTTCCTCACCAGCTGTGGAGCGACCCACCAGGGACAGAGAGCTCAGGAGAAGCAGCTCCAACATCTGGACCGCTCCAGTTGTTCCCGACAGGACTGCGCTTCCCTCTTCCTCAGGACTAGTTCCTCCTCTTCCTCCCCGCAGGCTCTGGAGGAGAAATAAAAAATGAAGTCCTGACTGAGTCCAGCTGCTTCTACTCGAATACTTTCACTTCCAGCTTCTTGAGGAAGGCGTGAGGAAAGGTGGAGGCTGGAAGAGGGCGGAGAGCTGCTGCGTCTCTTTTTTTATTATTTATACATGTTTTGTCCTTTTACAGGAAATGTCTCCGTTCAGTCCTCACAGTCACCACTGAACTTACTGAAGCACCGACAGTTTTTTATTAAATAAATAAAAACATGTACAAAACTTCTCAAGACTCTTATTTTTAACTCCAATTTAATTTAAAAAATGTTTATTTTTATGTTTATGAGGTTCTATTAATCCCAAATAAATAGATAAAAATTAAAAATGCACACCAAGCAAAAGCTTTGGGACTGAAGATCAAACTAGGGGGCATTGATGGGGGGACCAATTCTTTAGGGGTGGCCTCCTCCTGGCCCCCACTTGAAAGCAACCTTGAATTCTGCAACATTAATTCTGTAAAAAAAAAAAATAATATATACACACATATATATATA